>JASDQU010010184.1:94620-144768 GCA_032191745.1 Picea mariana
GGGTTGACCCAGGTTCTACCTTAGTTCTCCAAAAATAGTAAAACATTAAAACACACATAGTTTTATCATGCTTCACCCCCCCTGGGGATACATCCACAAAGATCTTCTGCTTCTTTTCTTATTCATCAAAATATGTTGCATGCATTAAATCATAATATAGAGTAATGAGGTAGACCAGGATCTCACCAAGCTCCACAGTTTGTGATCTGACCCTCAACTACTTCGACCTCATCCGAGCTCTACATCTCTCAAAACATACTTCGACTCACAAAGACTCCAAATTAGGTTCTCCAAAATAGACTTGTCACACTCACACTCTAGATAGATATATTTATCATCCCCCTCTCTTTATAATCTACCTCATACCCCTTATATATTACAAAAGTGGGTTAAAACCCTTACAATATATCCCAAAACCCTAACCTTAACTTGGCTAGGTTTGTCAACCTTTGCACCGGATTTCCACAAATCATGTCATGCACGCTAATTTTCCTCAAAATGTGGCGTGCCCTCTTTCTTGGTCCAATATTCCTAATTTTCCATGTTGTTCTCCAAACATGCCTGCTCCAACATGTTCCAATGACCTTAAAAATACCCAAGAAGAAAAAACTATTCGAGAGAATGAACTCCCTAGCAATTCCATTGGAAAGACTCAAAAATCTCGAGAATATGTATATAATGATTCCTCTAAAAAAATTCATTTATATCACGATGCTCCTTTAAATTATCCATCAAGCTCACCAATGGATTTACAAGACTCAACAAAACAAAGAATTATCCAAAGAAGGAATTGATTTTATAGAACCCCTTTAAATCTACCAGAAGTAGATTTTCATATGCCTAATATTCCTTTGAAAAAAAAATACATTCTTTGGGGATACTTTAGAATATGTAGAGCAACACATGTTTAATTTAAAAAGTATATGTCATGATTTCAAATTCACTGAGGAAAATGTTACATGTATATTATTTTTACCAACTCTGCAAGGGAATGCTCTTGAATGGTATAGTTCATTATTGCCTAACTCCATTACCAGTGGGGATGTGTTAGAAAAGTTCATCCCGAGAGTGCATTGATATGTTTTTGTTGATGCTTTCAATGTTTCTACCTGTAACAACCCTAGTAGAATATATGTTTAGGGAATTATTAAGTAAAAATTAATTAGGGGATTAATTGTCTTAACATGGTATTAATTAAACAAGATTGGTATAATGATACTAATCAAATATTTATTAATTAATTAATGGTTGCAATTTGATTAATTAATTACATGTTACATTCATTGACATGGGTATTAAATTAATAGGGATAATAAATTATAAGTTAATTTGTTAAAGACTTGCGTACACGGAAAGGGATAAGACATTGAATATAAAGGGATAATATATTAATTATGAGGGGATAAGGTAATAAATGGGTAGGTAAGGAAGTAAATGAAAGGGAGGGCGGTGAAGGAGGAATATGAGGGGAGGAGGTTTACGAAGGAGGATCATCATTCTACAGGATTTTTATTTTTCTTTGGGGGCTCTCTTGGATTTATAGAGAGGAGAGTTGAGTTCTGGAGTCGGGAGGATTAGTTCAGGGGCACCGGTTTGCTGGAGGTTTTGGGCACGGGGGCAAGGATATCCATATGATATCTTGGAGCTAGGAATTTTTCCTAGTTGGCAGGGTGGAACAAGGTTTGGGCAGTGTTTACACAGTTCAGCAAAGGTCAACAGGACAAGCGGACAAACGGAGGGTTAGCATCAGACCCAGGTATTTAAAATTATGTATTTGTTTTTATTCGGTTATAAAATTTTATTATTCATTGATCAATTTAAAATGTGTATGTGCTCAATTAAAAGGAATTATTGAATTTTCTGAAATCAAGTAGATATTACAATTACAATTTATGTAATTAAGGGATGTTAAATTCATATGGTCACTACACTACCCACCCACCCTCTCCCATATCGACGCAATATAAGGAAGTGACTAATTTTGAAGAAGAATTTAATCAAATATTGGATGCCTTTTCTGAGTTAAGTAATATTGCTAAAGATGAAGATGAAAATTCCAATTTGCAATAAGAAAATTTTAGCCTCCTATATACTCCATATGAAGATATTTCAAGCAACCAATTTGAGATTGAAATCAAGGAACCTCCACCAAACGAATGAGAATATTTCAACCTTGCAATAGATGATGAAAAGTTGCAAGTGCATTGGCAGAAAAAACAATTAGTGGAAGAAATGATTTTTGAAAAGAATGATGAGAAAGATTGTCATTACATGAAGGAAGAGTCTTTTCAAGACACTGTTGATGAATCAAGAACCTTGGAAGTAATTGGAGATAAGAACAGAGATGAAAGTATTCTAATATTGGAAATTCCTCATCCAATCAAAGACAATAATATTCTTGAGCAACCAAGAATTGATTTCATTGAATCATGGTTTTAAAGCATTGTGGGTCAAGCAATGCAATCACATTTTGAGCGCATCTAGTTTAATGTTTCTCCAGTATACGTTAAGAGTTCCCTTGACTCATTGGTACAAGTATCAATATTTTTCATAGTTTTGGAGTCCATTCCAAAGATCAGTTGGATGCTTGAGTGGCTCCATTGGAAATCTACCTATACCTAAAGTGCCCCTTTCTTCTAGGTAATATAGGGTAGGTAGATCATGTATGTACATATTTTGTTTCTTCATTTCAAGTTTTTCACAATAAGGAAGTTCCTATATTGAAATTTGAAGATAAATCCATGAAAGAAGAAGAATTACAAGAACCCATTTTGAATATGACTCCATAGCCCAATGGAGAAGGCATATGCTTTTTTAAGATTTTGGGTTCTCAGCAACCCATAGGAGGCCACGGTCTTACAGCTAGAGCCAGTTGTTGACCAAAATTGGTCACCTCTATTTTCTTGTTCTTGGTATAATAAAATATGGTATCAAAAGAAGATTTTTTTTGAAATATTATAAGTCGATGGTGTATCCCTCGACCTCAGCTTCTCCACGCATTTTTTGGATCCAAAATCTGAGTTTGTGTGCTCAATATATCCAGGTTTACGTTTAAGTGGAAAAGGGAACCTCTTCCATGTGGAATGAAACTAATTTCTTGGAAATATATCTAACTTTTTTGGGCCCAAAACCCATAATTTTCTTCTACTTTTTGGGTACAAGACCCTAATTTTTTTTCTTATTATATTCTTAAGGGATATATTTAAGTATAAATAATTTATCCTTTATCTCTCCATTATCACGGGTTCACGAGCACTTGGCACATTCCTTTACCCCTTTATCTCTCCACACCCACCATTCCACACTCGACTCCACTTCCCTAATATTACCCACCCCCTCCATACCGAAGTCTGAAGGAAAGAGTGTCATCATGGTGATTGTTGATATACTGACCAAGTAAGCACAATTTTGTGCACTCTCTCATCCCTTCAAATCCAGTATAGTTGCCACCATATTCATGGAGGCAGTTCAAAAACTACATGGAATCCCAAACATTATTGTAAGTGATAGAGATCCTATCTTCACTGGACAATTTTGGACAAAATTGTTTTCTTGTTTGGGTGCTCAATTGGCTCATAGCTCATTCTATCATCCTCAATTTGATGGATAAACTGAGATAGTGAACAAATTTCTGGAAGGCTACCTTCATTTCTTTGTCTCTAATAAACAAACACAATGGTTCAAATGGTTACCCTTGGCAGAATGGTGGTATAACACTTCCTTTCATACTGCTACAAAAATGACACCATTTATGGCACTCTATGGATACTGCCCTCCTTCCATCACTTCTTCTCTAAAAGAAAAATCTAAGGTTCAAGTAGTGGAAGATCACATCGAGCATCAACAACAAGTTCTCCAAATCTTAAAGGATAACTTGACCATGGCACGGAATCGCATGAAACAACAAGTAGATCAACATCGTAGTGAAAGAAGTTTTGAAGTAGGGGATTGGGTGTTTTTAAGACTACAACCATACAAACAGATGTCCCTCAAGCAATCCAAGAAGGATAATAAATTATCACCAAAGTAATGTGGCCCTTATAAGGTATTGCAAAACATTGGTACTATGGCATACAAATTGGAGTTGCATGCATCCTCACGAGTACACCCAGTTTTCCATGTTTCATGCTTAAAGAAGTTTATAGGTGAAAAGATCCCAGTTCAAACTATATTGCCAAAACATGATGAGGAAGGAAAAATCATATTGGAGCCTGAATACATCACTTACACAAGAATTCGCCAGCTGAGGAATAGATCCATTTCAGAGTATCTCATTAAGTGGAGGAAACTACCTACTAAAGATTCCACTTGGGAAGATGAGTATTTTATAGAGAAGCATCCAGAATTAATCAAGTGTTCTCGACAACACTTGTCTCAAGGGGAGGGGCATGTTAAGCCCTAAATAGTGGCACATTACCCCTTAATTAGGGAATATTACATTAGTAATGTTATTTTATTTATGTCGACTTAGGTGTTTTAGTTGTAATTGTACCTCCTAGTCTCCTATATATACCAAGGAGATAGTTTCATTTGGAATCATCTTGTATTTGGATATTTATGTGGTGTATAAGGAAGTTTCCCCCTCGAAGAGGCTTATTATCTGAAATTCTATATTTTTCAAGGTGTTGAGTACTTATTCTGAGGTTTTTCTATCCTATCTTGATATTTGGTTCTTAACACCGTGCTATATTCATATTAAACAAAATGAAGGAGAAAGAGAGGTGGAAGGTCCATCTATGGAGTCAGAAGTATTTGTTGCACCGATCAAAGTTAAGAAATTCAACATTGGGATGAATGACAATCCTAAAATGGTAAGTATTGGAGACTATTGGGATGAGCAAACAGTAGAAAGAATAACAGAGTTATTGCGTGAATACAAAGACCTGTTCCCAAATACCTTCACAAAGATGAAATTCATAGCGGGGAAGTTACGAGAGATGAAGATAACTCTCAAACCTGAGGCAAGACCTATCAGGAAGAGACCCTACAGATTGAATCCAGTATATAAGTAGAAAGTGAAAGCATAAATTGATAGAATGTTGGAAGTTGGCATCATAGGACCAGTAGAGGAATATTAATGGATAAGTCATATGGTAGTCCAAGAAAAGAAACAAGGGGGGATACAGATTTGTGTGGATCTGAAGAAACTTAATGATGCTTTA
This sequence comes from Picea mariana, assembly GCA_032191745.1. Lineage (NCBI taxonomy): Eukaryota > Viridiplantae > Streptophyta > Pinopsida > Pinales > Pinaceae > Picea > Picea mariana. Next base: position 99,783 of record JASDQU010010184.1, read on the forward strand.
TTACATTACCCTTTCCCTACCCCTTTTATAGATGAAGTCTTAGATAATGTGGGAGGCCAGGAAGCATATTCATTTACAGATGGATTCTCAGGTTACCATTAGATCAAAATAGCTCCAGAGGACAGGTATAATACTACTTTTTCTATAGAATGGGGATCCTACCAATATGCATTCATGCCATTTGGGATGAAGAATGTACCAGCCATAGTTTAAAGAGTAGTGATAGTTGCTTTTAAGGATTTCATACATCAATTTCTAGAAGTATATATCGATGAGTGGACTATATTTAGTCTGTTAAAAAACCATGTAGAAGTGTTAAGAATCATGTTGGAAAGATGCAGGCAATGCTAGATCTCATTGAACATCAAGAAATGCATTTTTGGGACACCCTTTGAAATATTTTTGGGACATATAGTGTGCAAACAAGGCTTATTAGTAGATCCTTCTAATATTGCAGTCATTGTAAATTTACCACCACAAAAATCAATGCGCCAGTTAAGAGAAACACTGGTACACACAGGATATTACAAGAAGTTTATAAAGGGGTATGTGCAGATTACTAAACCTATGGAAAAATTGTTAAAGAAGGACACCAGATTTCAGTGGAATGACGATTGTCAACAAGGATTGGACACCTTAAAAGAAAAGATGGTCAAAGCACCTATCCTAATATTCCCAGATTAGGAAAGGACATTTCATGTTCATATAAATGCATTAGCCATAGCACTTGGAGCAATTATGGCACAACTAGAAGAAGAGGAATTAGACCACCCTATAGCCTTTGCAAGTAGAAAATTATCAGAATCAGGGTAGAACTACAACACCATAGAAAGAGAAGGCCTAGTCGTGGTATATGCACTTCAGAAATTCAGGCACTATTTACTAGGTAAACACTTTAAAATGTTCACAGACCATTCTTCCCTCAAATATCTAGTCAACAAGCCAGTGTTGGGGTAGGGATATGTAGATGGCTATTGTTATTCCAAGAATTTGATTTCAAAGTGATAGTCAAACCAAGCAAGCTGAATGTGAGACCTAATCACCTGTCAAGGGTAACTAATGGAGAAGAACCTACTAAGTTGGAAGACAACTTCCCTGATGCATAGCTATTTTCAATGCAGGTAGTTGATGAATACTTCACTGATCTTATTGAATACTTAAGTACAAGGATTGCACCACAAGAGTTTAGCACTGCGTAGAAGAAAAATCTGGAAGTCAGAGCTACAGACTATCAACTTATTGTAGGACATTTATACAAGATGGGCGCAGTAGAATTTTAAGAAGGCGTGTATTAGAACATGAAAGGCCAATAATTTTGGCAGAATCTCATGAAGGTATAGTTGGAGGACACTATGCAGTAAAAGATACCGTGTATAAGGTATTGTGCATGGGATTATGGTGTCCAACAGTCCACAAAGATGCCAAGGAATATTGCTAGAAATGTGATGTATGTTAGAGGGTTGGAAAACCCAACAGAAGGGATAAGATTCCTTTAACACCACAAGTAACTTTGCAGGTATTTGAAAAATGGGCAATAAACTTTGTAGGACCAATCAATCCACTAGAAAAAATATCTGGAGCTAGATATATCATTACTGCGATGGAATACTTAACAAGATGGGAAAAAACAGCACCAATCAAAGACTGCAGCGTAGAGATAGCAGCACACTTCTTATTTGAGAAAGTGATCACCAGATTTGGATGTCCCAGGATTCTGATGAGTGACCAGGGTACTCATTTTATCAATAATACCATCAGGATTATGACTAAGGAGTTTGAAGTCTATCACCAGAAGAGTACACCATACCACCCTCAGGAAAATGGAACAGTAGAAGCTTTCAATAAGATCTTGGAAAATGCTTTGACTAAAATATGAAATGTTAAAAGGGATGATTGGGACTTGAAGATACCAACAGTACTATGGGAATATAGGACCACATATAAGAAGTTGATAGGACAAACACCATTTAGATTGGTGTATGAGCGGGAAGCATTAGTTCCATTAGAATTTTTTGTACCCAGACTGTGCATAGAAGCAATTACCGACATGACATAAAGAGTCGTAGTAAAGGAAAGGTTAAGTCAACTAATGTAAATGGAAGAGGACATGATTCTGGTAGGATTTCACCAGGAAGTACAGAAAGCAGGAGACAAATCCTAGCATGACAGACATATTAAGAGGAAGAATTTTAAGGAGGGAGACCCAATCCTGCTCTATGAGATTAAATTGTTTCAACATCCTGGTAAGTTTAGAATGAATTCGCTAGGGCCATATGAAGTAAATACTATCATAGATGGGGGATATGTACAACTAAAGGACTTGAGAGGAACAAAATTAAAAGGAATGATCAACGGTAATCGACTGAAACTGTATAGGGACAGTCAACCTACTAACCCTTAAAAGTCACAGTGCAGTCAGAAGGGAATGTATATAGTGTACTATAGCAAAGATTAGGATAGAAGACTGATAAAAAGAAACAAAAAGGATAAAAAGAGGGGAAAAGGAAAAGAAAAGTAGAAAAGAAAGAAAATACAAAAATACTGGGAAATATTGTGCGCAAAGATAGTGGAATTAGCGCGACAAAAAGAAAAAGTGATCGCGTGAAGCATATGGTTGACAGAAATAAAAATGCTAAGCACTAAGGAAAAATCACAGTAGAAATGCACGACACATTAAAAAGTGTAGCATACTAGAAAAGGGGCCAACACTCGAAAAAGTTACAAATGATCGTTAGGGAAAAAAGGCGTGAATTGGGCATTTATGGAATTGAATGAAGTGTACTCAAAAAATCTTCAACGCATTAATAACAACCAAAGAAGCTTCGCCGAGAAGATTTAGGGAAATAATGATGCCCTCTATAAATTGGAAATGTGAGACAAATAAGACTTATTGTGCATTTGCAAACTCACGAAGCTAAAGAAGAAGGGTGAAAAAGTGAGTACAGAGAATCGAAACAACCGAAGTTCTATCTGGAAAGCAAGAATTACCTATGATGACACCTCCAAAGGTGGGCGCGCCAAGCCAAATAGCAAGAAAAACATGCAGCAGTGTTGGCATAGGGGCAAACCCAGGGTTCAACGCTTCAACAACGCACCAACAAAACCCTAACTACCGACCCTTTCGGCAACACCTGCGAAGCAGATGAATTCTCACCCAAGGTAGAGGAAGGTGTCTGCAACCTAGCTGGGACACAGATCTGTAATTACAATACTCTAACAAAGCACTTAGCAGTTACCATTCATCAGTATTTAACCAGTATTTACTTCACAGATAAAACCCTAATTACATAGTAACGCAATAGTCAACCAGATCTACACATCTAAGCACTTAGCATAAGAAAACATATCAGATCTAACATCTTGTTCCCATTACTAGGCACTAAGCTATCATATCTTATCCATTTGAGCATAAATCACATGAATAAAACAACCATAATGCATAGAACAATCATAACATAGGATATACGTGGTTCAACCCCAGCCTGGGGCTACATCCACCAACTCTTCTTCTCTTCTATTATCTTCTGTCAATCTTCTTACATGCACAGAGCATCAAAGTCCTACTCTGCAGAGGACAGGAGATCTTTGCGCACCTCGCCAGATCCTCCTTCCTCGAGTTAGGTCACGGCACAAATCCCTACACAAGCCTCTTACATCCACTACACTTAGCTCTGCAAGTGTCCAAAATAGCATGCACAAAGCACTTACAATTATCACTCACACTTAGCACAACATCACACAAATGTATATCTCCTTACATCGCCTAGATATCTATTTATACATTACAAAAGGGCCTAGACATGGGTAAACCCATGGGCCGACATCACCATACCTGTTACATAAGCCCAAAACCTAAAAATCCCACCATACCTGTTACATAATCCCAAAACCTAAAAATCCCTAAACAAGGGGCCGAGATCCCGCGATCTCCACTTCGACTTGTGCTCTACCTTCAACAGCCTATCGAAGTCCCAAAATAGGTCAAACCTGACCAAGGATCTCCAAAACTTGGTCAAGGGCCAACAGACCCCCAACACTCACTTGTGACTTGTCCTTAGTCACTCTGATCTAGGTGGCTCTGCCTCAAAAGCCTCGAGCTTGGCTCGAGCTGCTTCGACCTACTGCTACACCAAGGCCTCTTGCTTGGTGAACTCCTAAAGAATTTCCTCATTCACCGGTCCTTCCAAGTGTTTCTCAACTGCAGTGACTACTTTTTCTAGTTCTGCTCCTCATCCTTCAACCTCTTCAAACAGTTGGAAAGATGCCTCCTGGACTAGTTTGAGCCTTTGAGTTACTTCTATAACTTTGCTATGTATGGTATGGACTTATTGTTGAACAATGTGTTGATCTTAGGTTCTTTTCATTCTCTCCACTGCAGACAAGAGCTTCAATTGTGCCTATACTATTTTTTCTTGCTGCTTTGCCTCTTGGAGTTGGGAATACGGTGTCTTTAGTTCAAGATCCTCAGTAAGTCGGTCATAACTCTGCGCACTGCGATCACTTAGTTGTTTACATTCCATGGTGAAAGCCTTGATTCTCTCAACTGCACTCTGATGAGTTTCTTCTCTTTGATCTCGCACATCCTACGAAGTGTTTGGCACCGTTTGTAGCTCTAGATCTGTTATTCTCTGTTGAAGCTATTGGATGGCTTCAGCAAGTTGCGCTACTTGATGCTCCACTGGGTCTTCCTCCTTTTTCTCTGAGCCTGTCACAGAGCGAAGTGCTCCAGTGACTGCTTCTTTTACTCCAACTTGCTCTGTGAGAAGTTGTTCTTTCTCTTGTTGTATCTACGCTTTATCCTCTTCAAACTTTGTTTGGAGGGAATCCTTCTCTTGTTGCACAGCCCTACATTTCTCTACCACTTCTTCTTGTGCTTGCTTCAAGGCCATTGTGACATGTTCTTTTTCTTCCTGCATGCGACAAAAGCGAGCTTCAGTCGCATCAGCTATTCTGCTGAGTTGGATAGGCTCGTCTCCCAACTTTGTTTATTTCGATGGCAAGGGTAGAGTGGAGGTTGCGCAGCCGGATTGAAGGGTTTTCTAGACACCTCTTAGCTCTGCCTCGATTCTATCATACATAGCTTCTTGTTTTGTTTCATTTCTATGCAGAAGATCTTTCGAGGCGCCTAATACAGTTGCAATGATGAAGTCAAAGTCATCGAGTGTGAGCACTGTCTGCAACTTGGTCTTACTAACTTTGGACTTCTTCCATGATGTAGGTTCGATGGGGGAAACCTTTATTTTGTTAGATGGATCTGCATCACTAGGGGGTTCTATAGCGCTGTTACTTTTCCTTGCTTCTATGGATCTTATTTTCCATTGTTCTCTTATTTATCTACTTCTTCATCACCTCCTCTAGGTGATTCTGAAGCAATTTCTTCTGATGCACTACTCAGTTGTTGGACCTCTTATGTGTTCTTCCTTCTGCTAGTTCCAGGTGTATCATACCATTCATGAGTGACCACTGGGCTTTCGATTAGTTCAAGATCGGACATTTCTGTGGGGTCAACAGGGATAAGGAGCTCTGCAGTCCATTCCTTAGTTATTTCTTCTAAGTCCTCCTCTGTGAGTTTGTAATAACTCTGTAGTACTTCATTGTGTTTGTCTCCGCGCCCAGTGATATAGATAAAATGTTTTTCTGCGTGGAACTTCACAAATGGCCTAAACATGTGCAGGGTGTTCGGTGTCATACGAGGGACAGCTTCATTAGCCCTCTTTAACTGTAGGTAGTAGGTGTGGAACATCGCATTTGACAGCCATTGTTTTCCCATCTTTCTCGAATACCAAAGCGAGGTGAACTTCACGGCTAAGGGTTCAAATGGATCTATTTCAGGGAAGGTCGCACCTTTCGGCATCTCCCAAGCTATGAATGCGATGAGGATCAGCAGCCAACTAAAATGGAACTCATGGCCCTGATCCTGAGCTTCACGATAGTCTTGGTCTAACCGGTTTATTAAGTACTTTTCCCAGTTCATCTGTAGCCCTTCCACACATTTTCATGCAACGTCAACAACAAACCCTATGACCTGCGTGGGTCTATTCTTCCGGACTAGCTTACCAGCAATCAACTGGTAAGCAAGGCGCACTGCGCCATTCTGGATGGAGGATACCATGTAGCCTCTCTTCCCCTTCTCCACATCATCGTAGGTATCTTTAATCTTCTGTGTTAGGGCATGGTCTACAGCCTTTCCTCGTTAAAAGTCTTGCAGGTCTAGTCCCTGCATGCTCATTCCGATGATCCGATGGATCAGCATCGGGTTGACGGTGATGCATCTTTCTAGCCATGGATAACCACCATGGAAGATTTCCAGTAGGAGCTTAATGCACGCGTTAACCTCCTAGTGCCTTCCTAAATAGGGTATCTTCATTACGTTCAGGATAGTGGACTGTGCGACGTCCATAGTCCATGGTTGGGGGATTATCCTCAACTTCTTCCCCTTTTTCCTAGTGAAATACCTATGAGGGGCGAGCATACTGAAGTTCCTGTGATCCCTTAGGTTGAAGTCGTTGATCTTTATTGTCATCATCTTATCCACCTGAGGCTTGCCTGTGTGTATCCCCTTCGGAAGGTACGTAGTAATCAAGGTGTAGTCAAAGTCCCTAGGGACACTGTCAAGACTCACCACATCGGCCAGAGGTGCGGTGTAGCCAGGAAGGATCGATGGAATTAACTTCACATTCACTAAGTCATCTCTATGCTTGGTTATTTTCTCATCTGCAGCTCGGGATGGTCCATATCCACAAGCAGTCAACGAGGAGGCTTGCACTCCTCGCGTCGATGAAGCTTGAATTCTGACGGACATCACCTTCTCAGCCATAAGGTCGATTAGAACTTCTTCGACATACTTTTCTATGGCATTGAGTTCATCCGACATGCACTCTCGAGATCGGATAACTCAGGCCAATGAACAAATGCTTAATGCAATGGAATAGGTGGCGAAATCGCAGTAAACATAACGCGATAACAATGAGTTCTCTTGTTGGCTCTGATACAATTCACAAAATTGTTCTCAGTGCAACAATTGATGGAATAAGTAGACAACGATGTAACGGATCCCTCCAACAGACAAGAGGCCTTCATCAATGCAGTTATGTTCGTTACGGTGCGGTTCCAACGGTCTGATGGTGAGATTTCTAATCGTAATTGTTGTTCTAACCGTCCGGGAACGTCGATCTAACGGTTATAATGTCTCCAACGGTCATATCGCTCTGCCATGGTGAAGTGTCAATCTGATCTTCTCTGATATTCTAGCGAAGTTCAAATTCTGGAGACCTTCCTTCTACAAAGTCTTCTCTGGAACTTCCTGTAATTTCTCCAACTTTGATTTCTTCTTGCTGAGCTTTCTAGCCTTCTTCCCTGTGATCTGAGTTACTGGGTTCTTCTTCCCACTTTGATTCTTATCTCCTCTTGTCATAATAACTTTGTGCTATTGATGATCTCTCGTAGGGTTCAAGGAAAATACTTCTTCTCTATCTAGGTTAGGTGCTCTACTCTCTTGTACAGACAGGTGTCTCAAGTCTTCTTGTGTTCTTTCGGCTTCGGCGTCCAAGTTTCTGGTTCTGAATAGCTTCGACCTTTTCTCTTGTTCTTTGATCAAGTGCGCTATTCTCCTAGTCATGAAATCTTTTAATTCTTACTTTTTATGTTCTAGAGCTTCCTCTTCTTTTCTTCGAGTCTGGTCTTTCTCAATCCAGGGTTTTCCTAGTAACATAGCAAATGGGGTGTTGTCCTCGATAAATTTAAAAACTTCAAATTATTCTTTTGTCGAAGTTCCATGAGAACTCATAGAAGTTTGGGTAAGTCTTCCACATAGCGTCATATCGTTCCACCATGGAGAAGTGTCAATCTGAGCTTCTCTAATATTCCGGCAAAGTTAAAATTATGGAGACCTTCCTTCTGAGAAGTCTTCTCTGGAACTTCCTGTAATTTCTCCAACTTTGCTTTCTTCTTGCTGAGCTTTCTAGCCTTCTTCCCTATGATCTAAGTTACTGGGTTCCTCTTTCCATTTTGATTCTTATCTCCTCTTGGCATAATAACTTCATGTTGTTGATGATCTCCCGTAGGGTTCAATGGCAATACTTTTTCTCTGTCTAGGGTAGGTGCTCTATTCTCTTGTACAGACAGGTGTCTCAAGTCTTCTTGTGTTCTTTCAACTTCGACATCCAAGTTTATGGTTCTGAATAGCTTCGACCTGTTCTCCTGTTCTTCAATCAAGTGCGTTATTCTCCTAGTCATGAAATCTTTTAATTCTTTCTTTTTCTGTTCTAGAGCTTCCTCTTCTTTTCTTCGGGTCTGATCTTTCTCAATCCAAGGTTTTCCTAGTAACATAGAAAATGGGATGTTGTCCTCAATAAATTTAACAACCTCAAATTCTTATTTTGTTGAAGTTCCATGAACACTCATAGAGGTTTGGGTAAGTCTTCCACATAGGGTTATCAGCTTTCCTCAAAAAATCCTATTCCTCCCAATGAAGGAATCATATCAAGATTTCCTAAAATTTCGCAGGTTCTTTTTGTCATGATATTCACCTGTGTTTCCTCATCCAGGACACAGTCTATGTCGAAGTCTCCTATTCTTGTTTCTATGCACTCTTTTCCTTTGACTATCTCTGATAAGTTGATATCTATGTGATCCTTCAAGGTTTCTTTCATTTGTAGTAATATGGTCTCTGATTCTTTCTGGGGTTCTCCCATGGTCTCAATTTCTTAGCCTTTCTCATGGTCTTCTTGTTCCATATTCATTCTTTCAAGCTTAGAAATCATTCTAGGGAAATCTAAAACTTCATGGTCCATAGGTTTACAACAAAGACAACTAGGTCTTCTACCTGAGCATTCCTTAGAAAGATGTCCCGGTCTTCTGCAACTATAACAGAGAGTTAATCCTCTCTTTCTCTTAAATGATCCCCAACCTTTCTTGTACTGCGTACTAGGATCACAATAAATAACCTGTAAAAAATTCTTTCTAGGATCCTACATCCATTTGTTAGTCCAAACATTCTTTCTATACATGGGAATAATCATTACTTATATCAGATCTACTCATATCAAACCTTCTTTCGTCTAGTTGTGCCCTAATTTTCATACTAGGAAAAAATGTATCAAACATACTTAGATCCATACTTTCGAAACAAAAATTTCCACTTATCTTACCTTTAACAGAGCACAAAGCTTTGAGATCTTACCTATTTTCTTCAGATCTGCCTCCTATATTAGTACAGAGCTTCGTAAGTCAAGTAGAGTACTGCGCACTAAAGCAACAGATCTATGCACAGAGCTTTCTTTCTTTTTCTCAGTTCCTAGCAATCACAGTTTTAGGTCCCAACAATGGAACCATTTGTTGGCATAGGGGAAAACCCAGGGTTCAACACTTCAACAGCACACCAAAAAAACCCTAACTATCGGCCTTTTCGGTAACACCTGCAAAGCAGATGAAGTCTCACCCGAGGTATAGGCAGGGGTGGTTGCAAGACTTAGGTGTCTACAACATAGTTGGGACACGAATCTGTGATTACAATACTCTAACAAAGCACTTAGTAGTTACTATTCATCAGTATTTAACCAGTATTTACTTCACAGATAAAACCCTAATTACAGAGTAACGCAATATTCAACCAGATCTACACATCTAAGCACTTAGCATAAGAAAACATATCAGATCTAGCATCTTATTCCCATTACTAGGCACTAAGCTATCATATCTTATCCATATAAGCATAAATCACATGAACAAAATAGCCATAATGCATAGAACAATCATAACACGGGATATATCTGGTTCACCCCCAGCTTAAGGCTACGTCCACCAACTCTTCTTCTCTTCTATTATCTTTTGTCAATATTCTTACAGGCACAGAGCATCAAAGTCCTACTCCGTAGAGGACATGAGATCTGTGCGCACCTTGATATATCCTCCTTCCCCGAGTTAGGTCATAGCACAAATCCCTACACAAGTCTCTTACATCCACTGCACTTAGCTCTGCAAGTGTCCAACACAGCATGCACAAAGCACTTACAATTATCACTCGCACTTAGCACAACATCACACAAATGTATATCTCCTTACATCACCTAGATATCTATTTATACATTAAAAAAGGGCCTAGCCATGGGTAAACCCATGGGTTGAGATCCCCATACCCATTACATAAGCCCAAAACCCAAAAATCCTTAAATAAGGGGCCGAGATCCTGCGATCTCCGCATCGACTTGTGCTCTGCCTTCGATAGCCTATCGAAGTCCCAAAATAGGTCAAACCTGACCAAAGATCTCCAAAAATTGGTCAAGGTCCAACAAGCAGTCTCCAGTCACTACAAGAAACCACGAAGGCAGAGCAGGAAACTACACAGAGAGAGGGAATCGTCGATGTCGACACAGTTCCCTCGCCACAAGTCGAACTAGTGAGTTCCACACTGGTATAAGAAGAAGAACAATCCCCGATGATGATCGGGATGGAGATTGACTCGCAGGATAGTGCATAGGACAACGAACCAGTTGCCACGGGTAACCCACAACAACCTGCGAGGACCAAAGCATCCCATAGAACAAATGGAGGCAACAGCAAGTGGACAGATTCCGACGGGCCGAGACCATAACCTCTGGTAGGGTCTGCATAGCAGGAGGAAGGATAGTTCTAAGACATCACAAGGTAGCCAGAGTAGGGCGGGGAAGAGAGAGAGCCAGAGGCTAGGAGATCTATCGCACTGGTAAGAAGAAAGGAAAAACAACCCATCGTGCGGTCCCAATGCAAGCATCCTGACACCTCAATTGTGCTACCTTGCATTCCAGAGGGGGTGTAGGCCATACCAAATATACTAGGGTGCATGGAAAGGATAAGATACTCAGACCATGATGTGTCTGACAACAACAAATTCCTAGAATTTGCGCAACAAGTGTACATGGAGAGCCTAGGCATAGGGCCATTTGGAGACCCAATATTGTAGCCAAAGCAATGGGCAGCAGTCTTGACAAACACAAGGATCTTAAACTTGGTGGAGATTCCCCACTTTGGAAAGGGGAAAGAGGTGAATAACTATGTCAAGCAGTTGATGGGAGTCCTCCACGAAGGATTCTTATGGTTAGAAGAACCTGTATCCATCAATGTAGAACTCATTGCTTTCATCATAGGCCTACCATCAAATGACGAGAGTCTCGCACAATGCCTAGACATATGGGACAGAAAGAGGCTCGCGTGGAATTATCATCAAGAGAATCAGCGATGCAGCCACCAGGATGGCCATAAAACTAATGGCGTGAAAATTGCTATGTAAATGCTGCAAGGAGGAGGTCCTTGAAGGGGTTATCACAGCTGCAGTTCAGTGTGCAAAAGACACCATGCTCAGTTGGGCCCCATATCTACTGAACATGTTCTTCGCCTACTGTAAGGAAACGCAGGACTTGGGAACAAAGTTCCACTACTCATGGTTTTTTATCCTGATACCGCTAATCGGGTGGAAGGAGCCTCCCTACTCCTATTTTTGCAATAGAGTAGGTCATTTTTGCATAGTGTAGTACACGTCAATGGGAAGCACTTCCGACTCCAAAAGAAGAAGTGGTAATGCCAGCACCTTTTCTCGGTGTCTCAGCAACATCTAGGACAACATAGCCAACACTTGGAGGATAAATCTAGAAGTGGTCGAACAGTATCAAGGCATAGCCAACTTTAGGGCTACGCGCCACGACAAGTGGATCCAAGCGCACATGGATCCAACGAAAGAATGTCTCCAATTTCGATTTTGCATCAATGTAGAGGAAGTTGAAATTGCAATTTGAGACTGGCAGGATGAATGGAAGATCCTAGTCATCACCAAGGACATTCCAAAGGGAAAGGAAGTGGAAGTAGGGTTGTCCAAGACAACTGCAGGAGACAACGTTGTGCTCAAGAAGCCAACATAGTAGGGGAAGCCTAGTAAAAATCCAATGCAGCAAAAGAAGGGCAGTGCTCCAAAGAAGGATGCATTGCCAGGGAATAAGGACACTACCCCAGCACAGGAATAATAAGGAAGGGGGGACACAACGACACAGGAAACCCATTCAACAGCTAATCCATAAGAAACAGGGCCACCCAAGCAGCCAATTATACATACAAGGGGGGTCATGCAAGAAGGAAAAGTCCCATAAGCAAATACCAAAGTATAGAATCACCAAGGATGATGTCGATCTTGTCACAGAGAGAGTACAGGATCACGCAGAGTAGGAATTTGAAGAGGCTAGAAACCAAAGAGGAAGGATGCAGAATGAGTTGGTTGATATCACATAGGTCTTAGAGTAGATACAAGCAGGGCAAAGGCACGAGAGGGGAACAAAACCAATCCCCCCAGCGACTGAAGCAAAGGAAAGGAACGCATCGAATGACGAATACACCATCCAAACCATAGCGCAAGCAAGTCCAAGATTCTCAATAACATCATAGATGTTTTAGATGGAGGAGGCCATAGCCCAGACACTACTCAAATATCTGGCACAGGGACAGTTGGTATTGGTGAGAATACCAACAAAGGCATTCTACAAAGTGAAAGTCAATGTCGCAGAGGAAGTGCAATCACAAGCAAGGACACACGCGGCAGAATTGTAACACACCCAACCCCTTAAGTACCTTTTTAAGGAATGGGGCATCAAAATTTCACTTTCCTTAAAAATATTGAATCCTCTTTCTGAGGTCATCATCCTCTTGTACTCACCCATAGTGTTTTAATGATTGCTACCATGCTCAATTCCGAGCTCTGGGTTGCAAGTTATGGTATCCCAAATTTCTTCAGGCATTTATCATACATGGGCCATGTGGCACCCATGTGGCTCCACCTCATTCATACCATCCCCAAGTTCCTACATCCACAGGGAGGTTCAACCACCGATCAATCCAACGGTGGGACATGGTCTTCATTTAACACATAATCTGCAGGGCAATTCGACATTCAGCACTTCGACGTTGAACAACCCTTTTTCCTTTCTGCATGAAAATCCTCCGGAGTCCTGAAATCCCGAACTCTCGAGATGCTTCCAACAAAGTCATTCTACAAAGTGAAAGTCAGTGTCGCATATGAAGTGCAATCATGAGCAAGGACACGCGTGGCAGAATTGTAACACACCCAACCCCTTAAGTACCTTTTTAAGGAATGGGGCATAAAAATTTTGCTTTCCTTAAAAATCTTGAATCCTCTTTATGAGGTCTTCATCCTCTTGTACTCACCCATAGTGTTTTAATGACTGCTACCAGGCTCAATTTCAAGCTCTGGGTTGCAAGTTATGGTCTCCCAAACTTCTTTAGGCATTTATCAGACATGGGCCATGTGGCACCCATGTGGCTCCACCTCATTCATACCATCCCCAAGTTCCTACATCCATGGGGAGGTTCATCCACCAGTCAATCCAACGGCGGGACACGGTCTTCATTTAACACATAATTTGCAGGGTAGTTCGACATTCGGCACTTCGGCGTTGAACGACCCTTTTTCCTTTCTACATCTAAATCCTCCGGAGTCCTGAAATCCCGAACTCTCGAGATGCTTCCATGTAACTTCGACCTTCTTCCCTTTCGGCTTATCCTCAACACTAGACTCCAAACCTCTGGAGTCCCAAAGTACTGGACTCCCAAAGGGTCCCCACTTACATGTGCTAACGCATTATACGCACAGATAAGGATAGGTGAGTCTAGCCCTTCAGTTGATTTAGACCCAAAGTTCCAGCCTCCCAATATTTTCAAAGTCTCGAAGTCTTGGGTACTCCACCAACCTTTGTCCGAGAATTCATGCACCGGAGGGATGACATGTGGCAAAAGGCAGGGGTGACATGTGTCCTCATCAAGAGGTGACATGTGTCACCTTATAATGGCATTTAGGGTCTGTGAGAAGCACAAATTAGGGTGGCACATGGCATACAGGACAGGGGTCCACATCACCCTAGGTGACATCAACGTGTTACGTCAATTTGGAACTGGAAACCTCCGAGGGTTCCTAGCTTCACCTTATACTTGCCAAACCTCCCAGAGCTCTGAGGTCTGAAGTTCCTGCTAGTTGTCTCCCAATACCCCTTAGATCCCACGGTCGAGGTGTGTCCACGTAGATCCATGAATATACAACTCATGTTAATTCATAACTTCGTATTTCAGGGGTTTCTACACGCTCCACACTCCTTTCCTCCCAGAGTAGGACTTCGTCAAAGTGTTGTACATAAGTCCTTCTTCTTGGTTGATCGAATGGTTGAGAGGGATCTTGAAGGGTCCTTAGATCAATGATCTTCATTTCTTCGCAACTCCAACATTCAGGATTTTTTGTGTGTAGTTTCCAGCTTCCTCCCAGAGTTTCTAACTCTGAACCACAACCAATATATCACCACTTGCACCTAGCATCCATGATCAAGATTTACTCCGGCTTGCAAAGCTTCGAGGAAACTTTTGTACTCTTATGTTTGCACTTCGATACCTCCAGATGATTGCACTTCTATATAGTCATTGATCAGTGAACACACGTCCCTCTACTCTCAATGACCCAGATTAACTTCGTGACTTCGGCATTTGAAATTTTTGGCATTAAACCACCTCTATTCTCTTGAAGTGGGACTTCCCCAAAGTACTTAGCGCTACCTCTTCACTAAGTTCGATCTAACGACTAAGAGTGATTCCCAATGGATTCCCAGATCCATGGCCCTAATCAATTCGCAACTCTGACCTTCGGTTGCTTTCAAGGGTTGTGAAGTCATTTGTCTCGAAGCTCTGAATTCCCGGAATTCTGAAGCCAATATAACTTTCCTTCTTTAGGCTTATCAAGGGGTTTCCAAACCTGGGTCATATGGAATATTCTCAAATTCCAGGGGCTACACTCATCCTTTAGATGATATTTGATTAAGGTCAGGGTACAAACTCGTGGTCTCCTGGGAGGCTAGACTGAAGGGTGCACCTTCCAGTCACTGGACCTGAGTTCTAATTCAGGGACAAGGTAATATCGAGAAATCAACGAGACTGTGGCAGTCTCATAAAGTCAGCTCCAACTCTAGAACTGTTATGTAATTCCCTATGGAAAACACCTCAAGGGATTTTTCGACCGGACCATAGGCCAAGATTTTTTCCTTACAATCATTCAAATGCAATCTTTTACAGAAGGACAGTAAACACCATTATCATCAATTTCACGCAAGGCACAAGTTATCAAATTTACACATAATCAAATCATGCATTTCAATTCTAGTATATCGGGAATAAAAATACTTTTCTATTACAGTTGATCACCAACCGAATGGTTGTGGGTGTTCACCTTTCCACCCAACCATAGGCTCAGAGGCATTCATTAGTAGCGCTCTGGCCACCACTGTGCCAAGCCATGATATCACTAGGTAACCTTTTCAATTTCTCAGAGGTTCTTTCTCTGTCACAGTCTCTGCGAGGTTTATTAGATTCTCCCTCAACATCAAGCTCGTGAAATTCTACTTAGGTTATGTCTTCTGCAAATTCTCAAAGATCCTTTGTCTTGTTCTATGTAGTAACCAGAACAGCTTATCATGCTCCTGGTTCTTCTTCTCAGTTGAAGAGCCTCACGCTTTCTTCCTCTTTTTCTTCTGCATATCTGAGTCACACATTCCCTCTCTCAGTGTGTCTCTTTATTGTATGTCTTCGAGTGTATTATTTTCACACCTTTTCTCCCCTTCAGGAAGGTTTTCCACCTATCTTGTTCCTTCTTTTAGAAGGAAAATCAAGACAGTGTGGGCCTGCAGAAAAAACTTCCCTCTGTGGTACTTCAGACTCGCATATTTATGTCTCCCCAGCCAGACCCTCCATGCTTCCATTCATGGGCGTATTTGATTGTTCAACCACAAGTCCTTCTTTCCTTCATTGCTTCCTCCTTGGAATCCAGATGAGGCTTATTATCTCAAAAAAAAGAATTTGGTTCATTTGAACTAATGAACCCTCTCTACAGTTTCCTCACTCTTTCCTCTAGTGATATCATGGACAGTAGTTCAAGGCTTCACCCCCATAGTCATTCGTTGGCAATCTAAAAAATATATGCATTTACATTGTTCCCATGCCATAGCATGGTAAACATATTTAATGATTAATTACAAGCTAGGGGAAACAAGGGTATTACAATCCCCTCCCCCTTAAAAAGGATCACCATCCTTGGTGTTCTTTCTCAGTGACACATGTGATGCATTGGTCATTCATCTACTTCATAATTATTGATCCTCTTCCTTGATCAGGTCCTTTCCAGACTCTTGGTATTTGTCACCTGCCTTCAATAATATTAGACAAAAAGAATATTAATCACAATTTCATGCAAAAACATTTTATTGTTGTTCAAAATTCCAAAGGAAAATTTTCATAATGTAGTACACTACTTATCTGTGCAGTTCGTGGATTTGCATCCACATGGTTGTATTTTTATTTTAGCCCACTATTTTTCCTATACATACCCATTGTTTGCATGATCCCAATCAATGGTGTATGAGAATTGTCAAAGTCCCTTCTTCCTTGCGGTCACTCACCCTCCAGGTCTAGGCTCAGGCATCCCCTTCTCTACTCTATAGTTCCTTGGGTGATCCATCTTGCCTAGCCAAGGCTTTCTCGCACAAGAAGAGTTTCAAAGGCTTCATTGAGCCTTTGAGTCGAGGCATCCCTAGGACTTGATCTATCGATGCATCCCTATGGCTTGTCTTACCACAACACAACATGTTCTAAGGTGTTAATGGCTTACCATAGGGTTCTCTTGTCCCATCAGTAGCCTCTTTCATGCTTTCTAGCTTGAAAACATCCATCTTTCCTCCCGAGATAGATCTTTTTCGTCTCATCTGTATCACAGGTATACATAAATTATGAGATATTATCATCAATTTCAAATTCAGAATTTTCTTGCAAATCTATCACTCACAGATTTCCAAATTCCACATTTTATTTTTCAGATTTGTTCCACACAGGAACCAAATTCACAAGTAGGGGATTTTTCTTCCCATAGCATTCTGGCTCAGCAAGTAATTGGTCTTTGTTGGGTTCATGTTTTGATTATTTTATTGCGATGATCAAATCCTTTTTCCATCGATATTACATATGATATGCTTCATATTATCCATTTTGAAGGATTCTCAAAGGTTTATATAATCAATTCACCATGAATTCTCACTAGGTATGTATAATTGGTGTTTTTGCAATGGTTTTGTCATCAATTCAGCTCAGTTTGATGTTTATGAAGATCTGATGTATGGTTTTCTTGCAACAGGAAAAAATCCTTGTTCGATCCTCCATCTGGTACCTCGTCCGGCACTCTTTTCAGCACTTGATCCGGCACGTGATCCAACACTCGGAGCATATTGGAACTGGCAGTTAGTACATTGGCGGCCTTTGGTGGATGAATCGGGGAACTGGGTTTTGTGCCCCATCGTGGCCTCCAACTACGGAGCTCAACACACCTCAGATTGGGCGGTTGTAGTGATCATTGAGTGGCTCACGAAATTACTAGAAGATGCTGTTGTTAGAACTCATTTAATGAGTTTGTTGTTTTTAGAGGAGGTTGACCCTTACAGTGGTCGACTTCTCAAGCTGTAATCATCTATAAATACCACTATGTGTGGCACGACTGAAGAGAAAAAATTTTGTTCCATAGTTTGTTTCATGCTTAATAAGAGTGTTGCATTGATTTAGCATCTGCTTTTCCTATGGAGTGTTGCCACGACCTGCTGGGGGGCCCACCAGTGGTATGGGTGATTGTTTATACTAGTATATATTTGCATTTACATAGTTGCCTTTCATACTTCTTAGATTTTGAATTGCTTATTCACTCTATATATTTCTGAATTTGAAATTGCATGTTGTGCAAATCTTTTAATTGTAGATCGCTTGTTTAATTGTTTAATTGCAAATCCCTGTATATATTCTCCTATTTTACAGCTCATTTTCTGAATTATGTGGCTATCACAAAGCATGTGTGGACGTCCATGTTCATTTGTTTATATTTTTTATTTCTAACATTTTGATTAGACTGTAATTTACTTGCTTAGGAGTTGTTTTCTTATGTTGTCATGTATTTTCCTCTTTGTTTTGTAAAGCTGTAAATCACTCTGCGGAGTATCTATTTAGACATAGCTCATTTATTAAATTGTAATTTCAAAATACTCTTTGTAGGTATGCATAACTTGTTAACCATGTTTTTAGCAATGTAATTCTCCATGATACCCTAGTTGTAAATTCAAGTTTTGATTTTCAATGTTATCTTAGTTATGAATTTGAATCATGATTAGTATTAGTTAGGAGTTTGTAGATTTGCTTGAATTAGTTTTTGTAGATTTCTATACGGAGTATTTTCAATGTTATTTTAGTTATGAATTTGAATTAGAATTTCTAATTAGTGTTAGTTATGTGATCCGAATTTATGCAGGAACGCAACATAATACACAAATAACCATGAATACAAAGATGTAGCGAAAATAACACTTCATTTCGTTAATATCAAAGAACTGAAATTTGTTTACAGATGGAATAGAAATAACTAGCTAGGGTGTTGGTAGCTTATCTCTTAGAAGAGATGTGGTGGATACAAGCCTCTGAACTCTGTGTTACAATGAGGCTCGAAGGCCTATATATTATTGAGAAACAATGGAAATCCTAAACATACAAAAACCTAACCCTAGGAGATGAAACGCCAGAATATGGGCCCCGTCGGGGTAGTTTGGTACATCAATTTCTCGGGGTTGTAACTTTGGCATACTATCTTCGTTTGACGCATATGATAGATTGTTAGAAAGATCTATACGAGGACTACAACTATTGATAGCAAATATCATGGTTCATATCAAATTAGTATTCACTAGAGGTTGATTCCCAAAAAACGTCATTTAGGGCCTCAAAACGGCTCTGGAAGTTCAGGACCCGAAAAACTGCCAAAAATAGTAAATTGTGCTACAATTAAGAAAACTGAAAAACTGAAAGAAACAATGGTGGGGTTCCAATTGGAATAGGTGGTGGCCACAAATATCCACTTGGATCATTCCTCCCCCTTAGGAAGAAATGGTCTCCATTGCATTGAGTTCTTCCATGAGATGAGGAAACTTTTGTTGAACTTGGTCCCTGGCGAGCCACTTGCCCTGGTGAAGGAGTTGTCCTGCTTTGAAAACTTGATATAGTTGGATCCTCTACTGGTGAGTATTCTTGATTTGTGTGTCCATAATCCGATCATTTGTGGCTTGTTCCATACATTTTGGGTTTAACTCTGTTGGTGTGAGTTGTTCTGTCATGTTGGATGTGTCCAATAGAGGTGGAAAGTAAGGACGAAGGCGGTCCACATTGAACATTGGGTGCAGATTAAGGAATGGTGGGATACTGAGCCCAAATTCATTGTCCCCTATAGCCTTGATTATGGTGTATGGTCCATATCGGAGTGAGCGAAGCTTGCGGTGGGGTCTAGTGAGGTGCCCCTTCTGCAAATGTAGCCACACTTTGTTGCCCACCTGGAAGTTGTGGTGCACCCGATGTTGATCATGCCATTTCTTGTACTTAGCATTGGCTCTATCCAATATGTCATGAACCTATTGGTGAATGTTTTGAATGTGCTCAATGAAGTTGTTTGCCTTGGCAGCTTCAGATTGGACATGAGCTAAATCAACCTGAGTAGTTGCAAATGGTATGGCTATATCAATGGGACATAGTGGCTGGAATCCCAAGCCCACTTGAAAGGGTCTATGGTAGGTTGAGTTATGGAGGGCCCAGTTATAGCTATGTTGTACATAGGGGAGGCTCTCATCCCATGTGTGGGGATGATTTGAGTTGTACATGCGCAAAATGTGTACGATCGTCATGTTGACAACCTATGTCTAGCCATCAATTTAGGGATGGAAAGTTGTGGACTTGGTGAGCTTGGTGTCCAGCATTGACCAGAGGTTGGACCAAAATGTACTGAGGAACCTGTTGTCCCGATATGAGATGATAGACTGTGGGATACCAAAGTGTAGCCACACTCATTCAAAGAAGATTTTAGTAGTGGCTTTTGTTGTGATATTCTTCTTGCAGGCCGCCATAATGGCCATCTTCGAGAATATGTCAATGACCATGAAAACACAGTCATTGCCATGCTTAGTAGAAGGAAGGCCCAACATGTAATCCATGGAGATGGATTCTCAAGGTCGAATAGGGGTAGGCAACGGAGTATATAGGCCTTGTTTCTTGATGGTTGGTTTGGAAATGGCGTAGGCAGTGTAGGATCTGATGTACTTCCCGACATCCTCTCAAAGGTTTGGCTAATAAAAATAATTGTGCAATACTTCCATTGTTTTCTCGACCCCAAAATGCCCAGTGACCCGACTATAGTGTGCTTCCCAAATCATCTTGGCACGCTCTCTTGAAGGAACACAAAGGTGTCCCAGGTGACATAGTAATGCATCCTAGAGGTATTTTACTTGAGCTTCGAACAACAGAATCATGCAAATTTTACATCGTTGGAAAGGTATTTTGATGAAGAATATGTTATTATAGGTTTTAAAGGTTCAAAGTGACCAAATTTTTC
Organism: Picea mariana; assembly: GCA_032191745.1. Classification (NCBI taxonomy): domain Eukaryota; kingdom Viridiplantae; phylum Streptophyta; class Pinopsida; order Pinales; family Pinaceae; genus Picea; species Picea mariana. Next base: position 120,256 of record JASDQU010010184.1, read on the forward strand.
TCAAAAATTGAAATATCGGTCAGCTTCATTTTTAATGGATCTACTTGACAACTCAACTTTGCGAAGTCATATCTTGAGATCCTGGAGTCATATTTGGGAAAAATTTATATCGTTGAAAAGATAAGACAATGGTGATCACATATAAATTGGTTTACATGGTGGAAAAGTTGATTTTCAATTTTATATAATTAAAACACATTCCTCCTCTTTAAAAGGACAATTAATTAAATTTTGAAAATAAAAGTTTATTTTAGAAAAAAATTATTAAAAAAGGAAAGGGACCCATTTGAAAGATGCGGATGTTGATTATGCGAACTCAACAAAATCACTTTAATAAGGAATTAATTAAAGTGAATATTTCAAGAATAATATTCTACGGGAAATTCAAGAAAGGAAAAACCCTAACTACTCAAGTAGTTGGAAGATCTAATTTTTAAAAAGAGAAGAAGTGTTTCATGGGGATTTCCATAATTGAATTATCAGAGAGGTAGTGGAAAAAAGATCAGAAGAAGAAAAAGGTACAACCATCAATATGCAGCAAAGTTTCTTATCAACAAAGAGAAATTTCCATCTTCTCCACTCTTTTCTTCTTCTACACCATTTCTCATAGTTTTATGCTTGAATTTTTGAATTGGGCACAAGGCTTAGTTATTGAGTGTTCTTCTTGTATTTTTCAAAAGACTTTTCTTATATGATCATGGAGTATTTGCAGCCATATATACGAGTGTCAAAGTTTTTGTAATGAAGAACATATTTCATGAACAAAACTCCACAAAGAATTACGCCGTGGTTGATTTCAATTGTATCTTGTAACTTTGAGTCTTAAGTATGAGATATTTTAAATTAATCTATCAAATTTTCTTTTGATCTTTAAATTAATACTCTTTTAAAATTCTTTGAGATGATCAAATTGTTCTTTTATTTCTCGTGAAGAAGATATGGATGTATTTGTATGTGACTAAGAAGATTGTATATTTTATGTTGAGTACAAATAAATTCTTATATTGAAGCCCTCCTTCAATCTTTTCTATTGTTAAAAGACTTCTTGTTGCACATAAAGATAAGATCGGGTTATTGAAGAACCATTTTATTGAATAAATTCAAGCAATAAAGATCTAGGGTTTGCTACCTTAGCATTTTCTCTAATCCAAGATATCACGGACATATCTTTTAACCAAAGGGGAGTACCACCTCTATAAACACACAGGGGGATTTGTATCCTCGTGAGGTTGTCATTTTGGTCCTAACGGATTTAAATGTGAACACAGTGACCGCTTGATTCTCTCATTTATATTTTTTGGAGGAAGGAAGAGGCAAGGAAAGGGGGTTGGAGCCTCCTTCCAATTGAAGCTGGAGAATTTAGGGAGTTGGTGATTCCTTCAGGTTGGAGCCTGTAAAATAGGGGGTTGGAGCCTCCTTCTAGTTGGAGCTGGAGAATCTAGAAAGTTGAATATTCCTTCAAGTTGGAGCCTATAAACTAGGGGGTTGGAGCCTCCTTCTAGTTGGAGCTGGAGAATTTAGGGAGTTATAGTTTCCTTCAGGTTGGAACCTATAAACAGGGGGTTGGTGCATCCTTCTAGTTGGTGTTGGAGAATATTGAAAGTTGGTGCTTCCTATGCATGTAATATTCAAGATATATATTAAAAATCATTCTGTGGTTTTCTCCCATTTGGATTTCCAAATAAAACTCTTGTGTATTGTGTATCTGTGATTATATGTTGATTATATATTGAATGCCATCATAAGTGATAAATTGTTGATAACTTAATGTTTACATGTTATGGTTAAAATGGTAAAAAGTGATCAATATTGATTCACCCACCCCCCCTCTCAGATTGGTGAATATTCTAGCACATGAGTGTTTGAAACTTGAGCCAAAAGAGAAGAGGCTTGTATGAACTATGAATGTTTATGATGTTGATCTAAAGGATCATTGGCAAGATCAACAGTTGTTTCTCGTGTTGAACAGACCCATATGGGAAGCGATGGTGCTAGTGTAGGTTCATGTTCAATGGACTTATCTAGAGGAAAGTGAGTAGGCAGAGGTGGATTTTCATCCTCATTGTCATCATATGAAGAAGAAGAAACCAAAATAGGAATAGAAGATGGCACTAACATCGAAGATGGATCGCAGGCTAAAGAAGGCACAAATGTCGAATTAGACTTGCAGGCCACAAGATTTTCATCAAATTTAACATCTCTTCTAATAATAATTTCACTAGAATGAGATTGAATAAGGTTGTAGCCTTTGACATCTTCAGAATATCCAACAAAAATGCACTTCTCACTTTTAGTAGTAAATATTTCCTTTTCTCATCGGGAATGTGAATCCATGCTACACTGCCAAATACACAGAGGTGGCTTACATCTGGATTAATTTTATTCCATTCTTCTCCCGATGTTATATTTTTTAGATCCTTTGCAAGAGTGTGATTTACTATGTAACTTGCACGGTTAATGGCTTCCTCCCAATAATTAAGACGTATTCCCTTAGATTAGATCATACATTTAGCCATTTATTTTAATGTGTGATTCTTTATCTCAACAACACCATTTTGTTTTGGTCTATATGGAACAGTGTGTTGCATTTGGATTCCTTATGCAGTGCAGTAGCTTGTAAAAAACAAATTCACATATCCTCCTCCATTATCTATTCTTAACCTTTGAAGTTGATGTCCATATTGTTTTTCTATAAGGGACTTGTAGGCCAAAAACTTATCAAACACTTCGCTCTTAAGTTTTGAAAAGTAAACCCAAGTCTGTCTAGAGAAGTGATCAATGAAAGTTAAGAAAAACTTGCACCCAGAAAAAGAAGGAGAAGAAAGCAGACAACACAAGTCACTATGAACAAGCTGCAAAGGGGTCGAGGTGTGCCAATAGGCACGATTGTTAAAAATTTCCCAATGATGTTACCGAGAACAAAAATGAAACAAACACCATCTCTATAAAAAAAAATAGGAATATCAATCACCATTTGTTTATTACATAGTTTTTGTAATGAGTGATAGTTTAGATGGCCAAACCAATCATGCCAAAGTTTTCTCAAGTCATCGCTATGAGAAACAAAAACTGATGGAAAATATGATGACAAAAATTTGTCAAACTTATACAACTTGGTAATGTCATCATCAATTCTAGTTGAGAGGACATCCTTAGGATCTTTTAAATCCTTAATTATAACTAGTGAGGTGAAAACTCTACATTTTTACTTTCACTTGAATGAGTGATATAATATACTTATAGAAGGTTGCAGCAATGACTTGGAACACATAATACATAATTGAAATGACCATTATCTACCTGATCTTTCCCATACCCTACAACACTAAGAGATATATCATCACCAACAAATATTTTCTTGGTGTTACATTCATTTAGAGCACAAAATATGGCTTTATCAATAGCCATATGATAAGATGCTCCAGATGTTGGACTATGATTGACGTTAGACCAAAACCCACAGGTGTTAATCTCTACCACAATCTCCATAGCTAGGATCCACGAGGGGGGGGTTAACCCATGTCGCGAAACTCACTGGAAGCGTTGAACCCAATTTCCAACAATCTCCCCCCCAGCACATGTCAGGCGAGTTCCAAACTCGAGACCTGTCGCTCTGATGCCATTTGTTGGACTACAATTGTCATTAGACCAAAACCCACAGGTGTTAATCTCCTCGACAATTTCCAGAGTTAGGATCCACGATAGGGGGTTAACCCATGTCATGAAACTCACAGGAATCGTTGAACCCAATGTCCAACACCAGAATCAATAAGCCACTCATCATAAGAAGAAGTAGAATTTTCATTGAAGGAGAAACCATAAGCAAAAAGTGCATGTCCATGAGAAGAAGACTTAGAAGAAGAAGAATCAATACTGATGTTGTGCTTCTTCATCATTTCTTCTAAATCTTCCATCTTCTTAAAACATCTAGACTCCACATGACCATAATTCCAATAAAAGTTGCAATGTCTATCACCAATCTTCTAAATTTTGGATTTTGTGCCTTTGTTACCATTAAGAGAAAAAGTTGGCGGAGAGGGTTTGGGACCCTTTTTTTTCTTGTTGTGTTGGTGAGTATGTTTCTTCTTGGGATTCTTAGATTTGTATTTTTTTTTAGCCACTAAGGCTTTGTTGGAGGTACCTATAGTGTTGATCACTCCAAGTTGTACAAGTTTATATTTCTCTCTAATCAATGCATCACAGAAAGACTCAAGAGATGGATTTTGGTAAGCACTCTCTAGAGTTTCATGGGTGGCATAAAAGGTAGATACAAACACAAAATATGCACTACCAAGCTTAGAAAGAATAATATAGATGCATCAATCTTCCTTCAGATCTATTTTTTAGTCTATACATAAAATTCTAAGTGTTTTGAACTTAGATAAATAATATTCAATGCAAGGAAAATCATTAGGACTTAAAGCCATTAACTTATTTTGTATTTGGTGGGCTCGAATGATATTGTGTTTACCAAACACAGCTTCAATTTTTTCCCAAACTTTATCCGGTTCATCAATTCCTTGAAGGTGAAACCTTAAATCAGGATAGATGGACATTCTAATTATTCCACGTGCTTCATCACTCTTATTATCCCATTTAATTTTATGTTCATCGTCGTTGGGTTCTATTTCTTTTCCCAAGGTAATCTGGTACAATACTTTACTTCTTAATGCATCCTCCATATGGGACTTCCATGATAAGTAGTTGATATTGGTAAGCAAAATACCATTGGGAGAATCCATATTAAATATGTAGATAATATGGATTTAAAGGATGAAGTTGATGTTCTGGATGGAAATTTCTCGAAAAAAAGTTTTTTCAAAAAAAACGGAACTGAAAATGGACTTCGGATGTGAAAGTTATAACCTCTTGAAAAAGGAATAAACGGTAATCAAAGAGCCTCATGGCAAGTAGAAGTTGCTCCACATGGTGATGCTCCTCCTAACTATGCCTATAGGCTCACTTTTAAAAACTTTACTTATGAAGTGACCCACTTTTATAGAATAAGTGGGAATCACTTTTACAATGAAATTACTTTGTGAATGAAAGTTGGATGCAAAAAATAACTTAAAATACAATATTAAAGTTATTTGATAGTGATTCACTTTTATAATTAAATGAAATGCATTTTACAATGAATGCATGAACGTTTTAAAAAAAAATAACAAAAAAGAGACTTAACTCAAGACCTCTTACTAAGTAAAGTAACTTTCAATCAAGTGAGCTAGTGAAAAACACATTATAGTCTTAAGAATGAGGATTGGGGTGTTGTTGTTGTTGATGTTGAAGATGGCCTTGGAGTGTGTGCTCAATAAAACTTATTTTCATGCATTCACACAAAAAAAAAAAAACTCTTCTCATGTAAATTTTCCCTCTATTTCTGATTTACCGATCGCAAGAGCACACGACAAAGAACATACATAGATAGGAAAACCATGTTCGCTCTATTTCTGATTTAACAAGATCGCACAGAGTGCGGGGAAAAGATCATGTGCATATCAAAAGAGTAGAAACCCGGAAAAAAATAAAATAGAAAATTGAAATATTATCTATGTAAAATTTAAAAGGGCGTATGCAGAATTTATATCTCTAAATCTAACTGAAATAGTCGTAACTTGGGAAAACGGAAACCTTTTTTAGTGAAATGAAAATCATTTCTAATTGAAAGAATCACTTCGGATGCAATGGAACAATCCTCTTGGCCTGGGAATGTACAAAAATGGTAGAAACTATAGAAGAAATGACACATCTTCAAGATCTCGATCTACAACGAGAGCAGATATTCAAATGCACTCTAATACCATGTTTAACAACACATGTATTCCAACAAAGGATGAAAACATCCAGTAACCACTCACACAACCATATCAAAAACCAACACTCTGATGTTTTTACGTGGTAAAACCCTGTGGGGAAACATCCACGGCCCTAGTCAACATGGCCACTTGGAACAATTTATTAATGCAAAAGAAAATATTATAGAGATATTTACAAGAGAATTTCTCATGATCGATCATCAACAAATGACCCTCCATGCTCTTTAAATATAGATTATGGACCAATCAAGTGTTAAACCACAGATCAATGTAGTCGTTAAGATCGAGGAGAATATGATTCGTCATATCACTCTATGTTGGGAACATATCGTGACCATCGAATTAGCTAACTACAAATGCATAGTAATGCATACTAAATAAATATTAAGAAGCACACTTTTACCTAATGACACATTAGACCAAGTTGATCTTAACTAACACCTAAGTGTCCAAAAATCCTATCAAGAGTTGTGTAAGAATGTATCTCACATTGTAGGATATTCTCATGTGTAGTTTCTACTTTTTTATTTATGTTCCTCAGGAAATATTGGTCTGAATCTATGAACATAGGATTGTAAATGATTGTTTTAATGATAGACTATTCTAGGTTTGTAGTTATTTTCTCATATTATTTTCTTTGTTATGTGTGAACTATTTCTCGGGCCATTGATAAGAGCATGTATGGTTTTTTGTTTACTTTATGGCTACCTTAGATTCATCTGGACACGTGCATTTGCATATTAGATTAGTTTCATCTCACTCTTTAGTTTGTAAACCATCGTTGGTGGACTGGGCCACAGTCAGTAAACCCCAAACCAGAAATGGTTGTCAAGACAAAATCTATATGGGTTCCCTATTCCAAATGGTGTGAGTTCTAATTGGGAATTCTCACTAGGGGTATCCCCTACTATTGATCAAGGTCACACAAACCACATTAATAGATACTTAAAATCCTTTCTAATAGACACCATCATAAGCCATTTAGCAACAGGTGCACTCTTCGGAGTGAATAATCCCAAGGTTGGGACTAGAGGTGTGATTGAGAGTCCTAGATCTTTCACTACTAAATATACCTCGGTCATTTGATTTCATCTTGAAGGTAAGTTAACCTATTTCACATGTCTCTAAAGAGGTAGCTTAGTGGCATATATACTAGGTGTCTTTACCTAGGTGTCTCTCGCAAGAGGGAGGGCACTCGAGATAGATTTTTGTGGACCTTGGGACTTCATCGCCATTGTCTCCTAGTTATAACTATCTCTTTCATACCTTCACTCATCTATGCAAGTTACCTCATCCCCCTTGTTGTTAGTTGATTAGAAGGTCCTTTTCCATAGCTTAGTACTTTTTTGAGTGCTATTAGTTTATCCCATAGACTATAGTATTTTTCTTTTGATAAGAAAGAGATTTGATTATGCTACCTTTAGTTCTATTCAAACACACTTATAACCACTTATTGCACCACGTGAGCATGTATCATTGATTGTTTGATTATTTTATTTTATTGATTCTTTACTTTCATAAATTATCCTTTCATAGACTTATTGCATATTAGGAGTGATATTCACATCTAAGAACCATAGCACCCCAAAGGAGACTCTCTTGTAGGATCTATGGAATTCATCCTTTGATTATTCCTGGATGCATTATATCCCCTTATTGACAAGTTCAGGTTCCTCCACACAACCCACCTTTGGTCCCTTCACCCATGGATTAGGGAAACTTGTCTTCTTCAGATTCAAAAGCCTCGTCCCCTTCAAGGAATATTGGTTCAACCATTCCTAGAACGCGTTCTTCTTCAAGTAGTTCATATTCACCCAACCCAAACTCCACACCCATATCTACCATGGTAGGAACTAATACCAACTATCCCAATTTTCCTGACATGGCCAAGTTGAATCTCCTTGTTTTTACGAAACTTATCAATGATCTTATGTAGCATGATACTACTTGGCCCAATATGCCAACCAAATTAGTCTCGAATATTCCTAAGTTTGAGGGTTGTCTCAAAGAAGATCCTTCCAACCACATTATGTCTTTCCACCTTTGGTGTTCCTTCAACAGCATCATGGAAGACTCAGTTAGGTTGATATTGTTTCAACACACTCTTATGGGTGTGGCCACCAAATGGTACATAGATCAACCAACCAATTCCCATTTCATTCCACCATGACATAGGAATAAAAATTCTTACCAACTTTCATCAAACTAAAACCACCCATATCATGGATCACATCTATGAATGGCATAAATGATGTGGGTGGTGCAAAGCTAACATTAATGATAGGTTCCTTATGGAATGGTTCCTAAAGTCATTATTTCGTCCCATTTCTAAGTATGTAGCCATGACTATTCCTAGGAGTGAAGAGGAATCCATCCAAAAGGAACAACAATATGACCTTGTATATTCCCAATCAACGTATTTATATATTATTCATCCCAATGTCCTTTGCTCTCACTCAAGTGACTTCTCTACACCAGGGGCACCCTATGTGGTTGATGGTTTTATAGAGTTTGTGTCACATAATCGTATACATCTTAATCCTCTTGGACCTAGTGGATAGGGTAACCCATATGGTTAGGTTAGTACCTCTTACCCTCAAGATCCTATAAGGTGTCCCTGATCCGGATTATTTTTGAAATGAAATGACAGTGAAGATATTACAATGAAATAGACATAAATATTGCCAGAAACAGAGAAATATAGCAATACATGATTTCTATTAATGAAAGAAATCAAAATGTACATAGACTGTAAAAATACAGAGTGCAAGACTCTCTAGAATGGTGGAAACTTTATCTCTAAGAAGAAATGTGACGGCTACACTCATTTAGAAGAAGATTAGTACAATGAGGCTATGAAGGCATTTTTATAATAAACATGAATTCCAAAACCCTAGACATCCAAAAATGTAACCCTAGGAGATGAAGCACCAAAATTCATGTGGGCCCTATTGGGGTAAGTTAGTACATCAACTTCCTAGGGTCGTAACTTTTGCATACGATCTCTGTTTTAGGCGTGTGATATCCTGCTGGAAAGTTATTTTAGAGAACTACACACTATGTTATCAAACTCTCACTCCTTCAATAATTTGACTGTGGCAAGCCCAAAAAATGTTGTTTAGGGCCTCAAAACGGCCCTGGAAGTACATAAATATCTACTGACATGAAAACTTCCAAAATAAGCCAATTGGAATAGGTCGAAGGCCACCAATATCCACCTGGATCAGTCCTCCCCCCTTAGGAAGCAATGATCTCCATTGCGTTGAGTGCCTGGGGAAGAGGGGAAAGTGTTTGTTGAATATGAATCTTGGCTAGTTACATGCCTTGCTGGAGAAGTTGTGATGCTTGGTCTATGGAAGGTTGTCACGAACATGTTGTTGGCAGAATTTAATATGTTCCACCAACCTGTTGTCTTTGGGATTGACGAGGCATTATGTAGGCACCATCGTAGGCAAAGAAACAATATATTTTGTCTCTTCTCCAATCTTCTACTGTTGGATAGAAGGTGTTGAGGCTGCAGTGGTTGTAAATGCCTTCTGTGCATCCTTTGAGAAAATTGTGAAGAGACTGAATTTTGTCATATGAGAGATTACCTTGTAGCACTGTTTTGGTGGAACAATAGTTGGAACTACCTCTGGTATCCTGTAGAGTTGAGCCCCAGAGTAATAATGACACTACGGGGTCGAGACTCATAAACAACATGAAGTTTCCACATATATGGTTGGCCCAAAACAACATCACAAACATCAAGAGGGGAAACATCATATAATACCTCATCCTTGAAGGGTTGGATGCTATAGGACAGACAGCACTACTAGCTGACATGAAGATCTCATCTCTGGTGAAGCCACCAGGTGTTGTATGGTTGTGGGTGTGGTGTTGTCAACAAACCAAATTGTTTGACAACCTCAGCTGAGATGAGGTTCTTCTGGCTTTCGTTACCAACAATTAAATGCAACGAGGACCCATTCACCCACATATGTGAATGGAAGAGGAGCTCCCCCTCTTCAAGATCTTCTAGTTCTTTTGGTTGAATTGATGCAGTCACGACAGTAGCAGTGGGGTCTATGTTGGATTACTGAGAGGGGGGGTGAATCAGTAATAGTGTAATTATAATCCTTTTTATCCAAATGATCCAAGTGTTATATCAATGTAGAATTATTATCCAATAATGAGCAATAATAAATGAAAAATCACACACATACACAGTACACCAGTGTTTTATGTGGAAACCCAAATCGGTAGAAAACCACGGAATGCTTTATCTTATATGTCTTGAAGAATTACATTCATTGGAAGCACCAACTTCCTTTGTTTTCTAGCTGCAACTGGAAGGAGGCTCCNTTTTATCCAAATGATCCAAGTGTTATATCAATGTAGAATTATTATCCAATAATGAGCAATAATAAATGAAAAATCACACACATACACAGTACACCAGTGTTTTATGTGGAAACCCAAATCGGGAGAAAACCACGGAATGCTTTATCTTATATGTCTTGAAGAATTACATTCATTGGAAGCACCAACTTCCTTTGTTTTCTAGCTGCAACTGGAAGGAGGCTCCAACCCCCTAGTTTCTTAGGCTACAACCTGAGGGAAGCTCCAACTCCCCAATTCTCTGGCTACAACCACCAGAAGGAGGCCGCAACCCCCTATGTTCTCTGACTAGAACCAGAAGGTGGCTACAACCACTTGTCCTTGCCCCATCCAACTGCTCTAAGGTAGAAGTAGAATGATGGAACCACTGTCACACTATCACTGCGAGATATACTGCTATAAACATGTACCAATAAACCTGAACCATGCATCAACCTGTAATCAACCTGTACCATAAACAAGTGCATCAACCATGCACCAACCTGTACCAAACAATCTGTAATCAACATGTACTATAAATAAGTGCAACCAACCATGTACCAAGTATGTACCAATCATGTGCCAAGTACTCATCAAATATGACTCAAAAATATGTACCAACATCATCAACTATACACCTCATGTATGTGCCAACTCATCAACTACTTGTCTCAACCATGTACCCAACTTGTACCTCAACCAAAAGCCCTCATCAATTTCATCATCCAAATATGATTTGTAAGTCTGTAATAGACCTGGTGTATATGATCACATACTTGTAATGAATAAATATCTAAAACTGATACACAATGTTCTTCAGTGTGTTTTATGTAATTCCTCTAGGTGTCACTACCTGGAATCTCTCATAAAAGGAGTTATGGCAAAAATGGCACACCTTGATGAATTCTGCCTTATTCTAGAGAGAGACCTTGTAGAGCATGCCCCACGTGGAATATTTTTTGAATTGATATGAAATTGTTACACAAAATACTACAGACTGTACTCTAACCAACACATTTGGTTTTACTGAATTTGGATCTGTTATGAAGAAGTTATGACGCTTTTACCCGAAACACTTGTTTTTGACTAGTTTCAGGACTAGCCACAAACCCTATTTTCCACAGAGTGTAACTCCAAAAATACAATGACCCACAAGATAATTTTTTATCACAAATACTTGGATATGTTTCCTCAATGGCATATTAATTTCACGGTCTGAATCATTATATAAAAAAATTTATTGCGAAAATGGTGAGATGACCTGAAAAAAAACATACCTTAGAAAGCATCATCAAAAGAATTTATCCTTCCTTGAATTCTGGCCTTATTTTCTTCACTTTCCTTGGAAATTTGGCTTAGATATCCTTTGGTTAACTCAAACACCTATAGGTATTCAATATTCTCAAGTGTTTCTTAAATGAGAGAACCTTGCCTCTTATTTATACTCTCCAAGTAGCTTCCTTAAAAACATCTTCTAGGTCACTTTGCCCACTTTCCTTATTTTAGGGTTAACACACTTCTAATTTCTCCATTAAATTTATTATTGAATTAATTTATTTTGTATTCACTTTGAATTATAGTACACTCATCACTTCACTTTATTATTTACCTTTTAAAATCGCTTAAACCACTTTGACTACTTTGACCTTTGGGGGCTTCTAGATGACATATGAGGGTCCTCCAACTTCGCAAGGCCATAACTCTCAAACCGTGAGGAGTTATGTGACGTTAGACATACCACTAGAAATAGAATGACATGTGTTATCCATATAGAATAGTATTACCTGAAAATATATCAAAACTCATACCATTATCCATCAAACAAACTTGGGTCCATTACCCAAACCTGGGTTCTCCAACTTCTCATGGCCATAACACTCTAACCGTGAGGAGTTATGTGACGTTCCACATACCACTGGAAATGGAAGGACAAGCACTATCCATCTAGGATAGTTTCACTGAAAAATTCACTGGTGTTCATCTCATTATTCCACAAATAAGCATGGGTTCTCTAACCATACTTCTAAGATAACTCAATCCGCAAAGCGTCTTCCCATGAGGGATTTCACCATAAGGGGACCACTTTGGAGTTCATCCATTTCTACTTATTATCAACCATGAAAAGACAATAACGAGTCATATTTACATCAAACAATCTTGGGTCCATTACCCAACCTTTGTGCTACAGGGATTTCTTCAAGGGTTGACATCAATGACCACCAACCTTAATCAACAACCTCCCCCTTTGGCATTGATGGAAACACTCTGATGCAATACTAAAATCATATCACTCATGCTCCCCCTAGAACCATGCCTCTATCCTCTGCCTTTGTCCTCTACATCTAATAAATCTCTCCCCCTTTGTCATCAATGGCAAAGGTATCTTTCCATCCGGGGTTGCTCCCCCTGACTGAACTGTCCTCTTATGGTGATTCCTCGTGTAAATATAAGACATATAAGATAAGCATTCAAAAAGCATTCAATTTGGAGTAGAAATAACTCCAAGTCTCTGGCGAAGATATTCAAAGGATTCCCGTGGAAGTGGTTTTGTGAAGATGTCTGCCACTTGTTCTTTTGTGCCCACATACTCAACTCTGATGTTCTTTTCTGCAACCTGCTCCCGTAGAAAGTGATACTTTATTCTAATGTCCTTTGTCTTGGAGTGCATCATCGAGTTCTTCGAGATACTGATGGCAGTTTTATTATCACAATATATTGGAATGGGCTCATCATACTCAATATGTATATCTGTCAGAGTTTATTTCATCCAAAGAACCTATGTACAACATGATGTTGTTGCAATATACTCTGCCTCGGTTGTAGATAAAGATACTGATGATTATTTCTTTCTTAGCCATGATACTAAACACTCACCCAAGTAGAACATTGCTCCATTGGTGCTTCGTCGGTCATCAATACAACCTGCCCAATTTGCATCTGTGTAGGCAATAAGTGATAGATCCTTTCCTTTTGGATACCATAATCCAAACTCTTTTGTTCCTTTGAGATATCTGAAAATCCTCTTCACTGTTAACACATGTGACTCCTTTGGTGCTTCTTTAAATCGTGCCACATGTCCAACTGCCTGCATTACATTTGGTCTGGATGCTATCACATATAGTAGGCTGCCAGTCATTGACCTGTGTTGCCTCTGATCTGTAGACTTCGAATCATCATATTTTCTCAACTTGCAATTGGTTTGCATGGGAGTGATAACTGGTTTGCAATCTTCCATTCTTAACCTCTTTAGCATTTCTCTGATATACTTGGTTTGAGAAATAAAGATTCCTTGGTTGCTTTGACGTATCTGAAGTCCCAAAAAGAAGGATAGTTGTCCAAGTAACGACATTTAAAATCATTCTGCATATCTTTTGCAAATTTCTGGCTTAACCTGTCATCATCACTACCAAAAATAATATCATCAATATAAACTTCAATTAATAAAATATTACTTTCACCTACCTTGATGTAGAGGTTGGTATCTGCACTTCCTTTTCTGAACCCTTCCTGTTGCAGATACTTATCCAGTCTAGAGTACCATGCTCTAGGAGCTTGTTTTAGACCATACAAGGCCTTCTTTAATTTACACACATAATCTGCATTCTCTGACAACTGAAATCCTTCTGGTTGTTCAATGTAGACTTCTTCTTCAAGTTCCCCATTCAGAAAAGATGATTTTATGTCCATCTGATATACTTTAACATTTTTGGAGCATGCATAGGCTAAAAGCAACCGAATTTCTTCCATTCTGGCAACTAGAGCAAATGTCTCTTCAAAGTCGATTCCTTCAATCTGTGCATATTCTTTACATACAAATCTAGTTTTTTCCTTGTAACTTGTCCATCTTCATTTAATTTATTCCTGAAAACCCATTTTGTGTCGATCACATTCTTATTCTTTGGTCTTGGAACTAGCTCCCAAGTGTCATTTTTCTCTATTTGATCCAATTCTTCATTCATGGCCTTATTCCAAAATTCAACCTTGTTGGCTTTTTTAAAACAGTTTGGTTCAATTGTAGATAAGAGTGCAAGGTTTGTTTGTTCTGGTGAACGGATTTTTCTTCTAGTCTCAACTCCTGCATCTTTGTTTCCAATAATCTGATCTGAAGGATGATTCTTTTGTACTCATTTGTTAGGTGTCCTTGGAGATACTTGTTGAACTTGATCTTTTGTTTCTATCAGATTCTCTTCATCTTCCTCTTCTACTTCATCTTCTGCTTCTTCTTCTTCGAAAATTGTTCCATTGATTTGTTTTCTTCTTCCTTTGATTCTGGTCTACCTATTTCATCAATTGTTATGTTGATGTTTTCCACAACTTTTTTCAATCTTATATTGTAACACTTGTATGATTTCCTTGTACTTGAGTAACCAACAAGTACTCCTTTGTCCACAAAAGAGTCAAACTTTCCCATTCTGCCATCTTCTCTTTTGATGTAGCATTTGCTTACAAAAACTCTGAAGTGCTTCACATTTGTTGGTCTTCCTTTCCATAGCGCGTAGGGAGTTTTATCAATGTTGTTTTTGAGCATTACTCTATTTTGAATGTGAACTGTTGTATGCACTGCCTGTGTCCAAAATATATCTGTCAATTTGGAATCCATTAGCATTGTTTGAGCCATTTCCTGTACTGTCATGTTCTTTCTTTCAACAACTCCATTCTATTGAGGTGTCCTAGAAATGGAGAATTGTCTTTTTATTCCATCACTGTTGCAGTAGTCCATAAATTCCTTTGAAATGAACTCTCCTCCATTATCAAATCTTAAGCATTTGATTCTTGAATCCATCTCATTTTCAACCATTTCCTTGTAGATCTTGAAATTTTCAAAAGCTTTTGTCTTGTTCTTGAGAAAGAAAATTGTAGTCATTCTTGTATAATCATCAACTAATAACATAAAGTATCTCTCACCTTTTAAGCCCTTTGTTGTAGTTGGTCCAACTAGATCAGTATGCACAATTTCCAGTGGTCTTGTTGTTGAATATTCCTTTGATTTCAACCTGGTCTTTCTTTTCTTTCCTTGTTGACAATGCTTGCATAAAGTGTTGGTTGGTTTCGTGATCTGAGGCATTTCTCTGACTACTTCTCTTTTGCTGACTTTGACAAGGTTATCAAAATTCATGTGACCCATTCTTCTGTTCCATAGCCAGCTTTCATCTTCTTTCCTATACAACACTTTTCATTTCCAATTTCACTTAACACATATATGTTGTTTGAAGTTCTTGCAGTTGTACCGACCAATTTCCCTAAACCTTCTTTTCTTATCTCACACTTTTGTGAATCGAAAGTAACTTTATGAACTTGGTCACACATTTGACTCACACTTAGAAAATTATGTGTCATATCTTCTACCAGTAGAACATTTTGTGCCTTTTTATTCTTGTTCCCAATTCGGACTGTGCCTTCTCCAATGATTTTGGTTGAATTATCATTTTCGAAGAAGACTGATCCATTTATTTCCTTTCACAATGTAAGAAATTTGTCTCTATCACCTGTCATGTGTTTTGAACACCCATTGTCAACATACCAACCGTGTTTCTTCTTCTTTTCTTGTTGAGCGACTGTGCATTCTTCATTGTTATACTGATCTTGCTTTCTTATCCATGTCATTTTCTGAGGTTCTTGTCTGTGACTATTGTTATTTTATTGAGGTTCTTTAGGAGGGACTGTCATTCTGCAATTTTTGGCCATGTGTCCAAAATTGTTACATTTGTAACATTTCACTTCAGTTCTCAAAGATTCAAACATGTTGTAACTTCTTCTTTGTGTTTCACTAGGTCTTATTGAGTAACCCCTTTGTGTATGACTCTAAAAGTTGTTATTGTTCCTGTTGTTAGCTCTGCAATTCACAGCTTTATGTCCAAAATTATTACATGCATAACATAAACCAAAAAATATAGTTTGATACCTAGGAGTTGAATATCTTTTGAAAGAAGGTGCTCTTATGAATCCTTCTTCTTCTTGAGGCCTATTTGTATGTTGTTGATTCTGAAATATGAATCTTCTCAGTGGAGGAGTGTCCCTGTAATATTCCTTGTACATCTTCCTATCCCCTTTGATTGTTTCTGCATAGTTTTTTGGATTTGTTTCTTGCTCTGTTGTTTTGGAGTTTGATCCATTTTCTATCTGATTGTATCCAAGTCCAGACTTGTCAAGATGAGATTTTTGACTACTGATAATGTCATCCATAACTTTTGAGCTATTCTGCATATTTTTCTTTTGAATATTCTTTCTTAGTGTGACAATCTTTGCTTCCAAGTTTCCAATGATCTTGTCCTTTTCTTCTAGTTGTTCTTTGAGTGCTTCTTCAATTCTTTTATCTTCTTCTATTTGAACCTTCAATCTTGTGATCATTTGTTCTAGTTCTCGAGTGTCCTTTTTCTTGTCTAGTTCTACTTGTAGTTTCTTGTTTTTCTTCTTTTCTCTTCTGATAACTTCTATGGCACACATTAATTCTTCTCAATAGTCAACTTCTGCCTCTTCAATTTCGTCTTTAAATTCTTCATATCCTTCTTCAGCTTCTTCATATTCTTCTTCGAAGTCTTCTTTGTCATAATCTTTTACTGTCATGAATAAAACTCTTCCTGTCTCATTATCACTAATTTCATCTTCATCTGATGATCAGATGTATTCTTTGATGCATAAGTTTTTTTGAAATCTTTCTTTGTAGTTCTTTTGCCTTTATATGTGTGTTTTCCTTTTGAGTAACCTTCATCATTTCTCTTTTTCTTATGAGGACATTTTTTAGCAAAATGACCAATACCATCACAATTAAAACAAATTAAAGGAAGCTTACCTCTATACCTACCATTGGTTCCCTTGTTCAGTCTTTTGACGAAGTTGGCCACTTCATCATCATCTTCTAAGACGTCATTGTTGATGCTATATTCTTCTTGTTCCTTTTTCTTTTGCTTTGATCTTTTAGATGCTTTGAAGGATGATTCTTTTACATCTAGATTTTCCTGTTCAGTTCTCATTTCATATGTTGTGAAGATTCCATGCAGTTCGTCCATGCTTATTGAGTTCAGATCCGATCTTTCTTCTAGTGTTGATATCTTAGGGTTGAATCTCATAGGAAGAGATCTTAGTACCTTTTGAACAATTGCAGATTCTTCGATTTCTTCTCCCAATCCTATGATTGCATTCATTGTTTTGTCAACTCTTAAGAAGTAAGCTGCAATATTCTCATATTCCTTCATTTTTAGTTGTTCGAACTTACCTCTGTAAGTTTTAAGTTTTGTTGCTTTGACTTTTGTATCTCCTTCATAAATATTTTGAAGATTGTCCCAAATATCTTTGGCGGATTTACAATGTGCAACTTTGGTGAATATTGTTTCACTGAGACCATTCAAAAGTGCATTTGTAGCTTTGGAATTATTCTGACCAAGTTTCACTGCTTTGTCATTTGTTGGTGGAACTATTGGAACTGTGTATCCATCTACAATTGGTTGTCAAATTTCAAACCCCTGTGCTTGTATATATGTCTTCATCCTTATGCTCCAAAAAGCATACTTCTTTCCATCAAAAGGTGGTATTCCATTTTTATATGAGTTGGCACTCTTCATGATCTACCTTTCAATGAAGGAACCTGCTCTGATTCCAATTGTTGGATTACCGAGAGGGGGGGTGAATCAGTAATAGTGTAATTATAATCATTTTTCTCCAAATAATCTAAGTGTTATATCAATGTAGAATTATTATCCAATAATGAGAAATAAGAAATGAACAATCACACACATACACAGTACACCAGTATTTTACGTGGAAACCCAAATCGAGAGAAACCCACGGAATGCTTTATCTGATATGTCTTGAAGAATTACATTCATTGGAAGCACCAACTTCCTTTGTTTTCCATCTACAACTGGAAGGAGGCTCCAACCCCCTAGTTTCTCGGGCTACAACCTAAGGGAAGCTCCAACTCCCCAATTCTTTGGCTACAACCAGAAGGAGGCTACAACCCCCTATGTTCTCCGGCTACAATTGGAAGGTGGCTACAACCACCTGTCCTTGCCCTGTCCAACCGCCCTGAAGTAGAAGTAGAACGATGGAACCACTATCACACTATCACTGTGAGATATACCATTGTAAACATGTACCAATAAAATTGAACCATGCATCAACCTGTACCTCAACCTGTAATCAACCTATACCATAAACAAGTGCATCAATCATGCACCAACCTGTACCAAACAATCTGTAATCAACATGTACCATAAACAAGTGAAACCAACCATGTACCAAGTATGTACCAATCATCTGTCAAGTACTCATCAACTATGAATCATAGATATGTACCAACATCATCAACTATACACCTCATGTATGTGCCAACTCATCAACTACTTGTCTCAACCATGTACCTAACTTGTACCTCAACCAAAAGTCCTCATCAATTTCATCATCCAAATATGATTTGTAACTCTGTAATAGACTTGGTGTATATGATCACATACATGTAATGAATAAATATTTTAAACTCATACACAATTTTATTCAGTGTGTTTTATGCAATTCCTCTAGGTTTCACTACTTGGAACCTCTCATAAAAGGAGTTATGGAAAAAATGGCACGCCTTGTTGAATTCTGGCTTATTCTAGAGAGCGACCTTGTAGAGCGTGCCCCACATAGAATATTTGTTGAATTGATCTGAAACTATTACAAATCATACTACAGAATATACGCTAACCAACCCATTTGGTATTACTGAATTTGGATATGTTATGAAGAAGTTATGATGTTTTTACCCGAAACACCTATTCTTGACTAGTTTCAGGACTAGCCACAAACCCTATTTTCCACGGAGTGTAACTCCAAAAATACAAAGACCCGCAAACTAAATTTTTTACCACATATACTTGGATATATTTCCTCAATGGCATAGAAATTTCACGGTCTGAATCATTCTGTAAAAAAAATTATTGCGAAAATGGTGAGATGACTTGAAAAAAACATACCTTAGAAAGCATCATCAAAAAACTTTATCCTTCCTTGAATTTTGGCCTTCTTTTCTTCAATTTCCTCATAAATTTGGCTTATATATCCTTTGGTTACCTCATACACCTATAGATATTCAATATGCTCAAGTGTGTCTTAAATGAGAGAGCCTTGCCTCTTATTTATACTCTCCAAGTAGCTTCCTTAAAAACATCCTCTAGGTCACTTTGTCCACTTTCCTTATTTTAGGGTTAACCCACTTCTAATTTCTCCAGAAATTTATTATTGAATTAATTTATTTTATATTCACTTTGAATTATAGTACACTCATCACTTCACTTTATTATTTACCTTTTAAAATCTCTTAAACCACTTTGACTACTTTGACCTTTTGGGGCTTCTAGATGACATATGAGGGTCCTCCAACTTCGTAAGGCTATAACTCTCAAACCGTGAGGATTTATGTGACGTTCCACATACCACCAAAAATAGAATGACATGTACTATCCATATAGAATAGTATTACCTGAAAATATATCAAAACGCATACCATTATTCATCAAACAAACTTGGGTCCATTACCCAAACCTGGGTTCTCCAACTTCTCATGGTCATAACTCTCTAACCGTGAGGAGTTATGTGACGTTCCACATACCACCGAAAATGGCATGACAAGCAATATCCATATAGGATAGTTTCACTCACAAATTTATTGGCATTCATCTCATTATTCCACAAATAAGCATGGGTTCTATAGCCATACTTCTAAGATAACTCAATCCGCAAAGCGTCTTCCCATGAGGGCTTTCACCATAAGGGGAACACTTTCGAGTTCATCCATTTCTACTTATTATCAACCATGACAAGACAATAATGAGTCATCTTTACATCAAACAATCTTGGGTCCATTACCCAACCTTTGTGCTACGGGGCTTTCTTCAAGGGTTGACATCAATGAAAACCAACCTTAATCAACAGTCTATGTCGATGATCTGTCTTTTTTCATTATTTTCTGGATCGGATTATGAATCAGGTTTCAGATCCTTGTCTTTGATCTCAACCACCAATGACTATTTTGAGTGACATTCATCGGTGTTGTGCCAAGGGCTTTTGTGGAAGTCGCACCACTTCCCAATGTCATTATTCATATTTCCCTTACCCTTCTATTCTTGTGTCTTGGACTGGTTGTTGGGAGGATTTTGGTTAGGGCCATATTTATCGTGCTTTGGTTATTGCGGATTTTCATACCCGAACTCCTATTTGTTCTGGTGCCCAAAATTCTGCTCAATTTTGACAGCATATCGATAGGTCACTCCCAGTAATGAGATGTTTAGGAAATCAATTTCAATTTGGATGTACCTATGTAGAGCCCCACGGTATTTTAGAACCAGATGTCACTCAGAGTATTTGATACCCAGCTTGGTACACAAGGTATGGAAATTATTTGTGAACTCCAACACTTTTTGGCCCTTCTCTTATCGCAGTGTGGTCCATCTCATGTACTAGTCTTCATAGTTATCAACACGGTAATATTGTTCCTTGCTGCATCCACAAAAAAATCCCAAGTGGGCTCGGTCTCATATATTCCAAATTCCTCTGTGGAACTTTGCTCCCAGTAAGTTTCCCACCAATGTTTGACATGGGGAAGATCCTTGAGGAGTGCAAAGGTCATCTTTTCCATGTCGGAAAAATTGTGAACAGAGAAATAACCTTCTAGTAGATTTAACCATTTTTCTAGGGCATTCACATCTATCTGACCTTCAAATATGGGAATATCAAACTTAACTTATACCTTGAAGGGAGAAGTTCCTCCAAAGTGGTTTCTTGATGAAGATGTCCATGTTGCTATCGGAAGGTGTTGAAGGATGTGGGAAAAATTCTCCATCATTTCGTCCCTCTGTCGCGCGAGAGCTTGTTCAAGCAACAGGTTACTAGAATATTTTACTCCATTGTTTTTCTTTTCTTTCGCCATGGAGGGTTTCTTGGGCATATGAGAGAGATTTTCCTCAAGAGAGACAAGATCGAAACCAAACTTGCTATACTTGGACCTCGTCAGGGACATGCACTGAAAAACGATCAAAAGTAGCCTGCTCTGATACCACTGATCCAGATTATTTTCGGAATGAAGTGAAAGCAAAGATATTACAATGAAATACACATAAATATTGTGAGAATAGATAAATACAGAAACACATGATTTATATTAATGAAATAAATGTACAGAGACTGTAAAAATACAGAGTGCAAGACTCACTAGAATGGTGGCAGATTTATCTTTGAGAAGAGATGTGATGGCTACACTCATTTGCAAGAATATCAGTACAATGAGGATCTGAAGGCCTTTTTAAAATAAACATGAATTCCAAAACCCTGGACATCCAAAAACCTAACCCTAGGAAACGAAGAGCCAAAATTCATGTGGGCCCCATTGGGGTAAGTTAGTATATCAACTTCACGGGGTCGTAAATTTTGCATATGGTATCCATTTTAGGTGTGTGATAGCCTGTTGGAAAGGTATTTTCGAGAAATACACATTTTGCTACCATGATCTAACTAGGTCAATAGTTTGACTAAGGAAAGCCCAAAAAATGTTGTTTAGGGCCTCAAAACGGCCCCGGAAGTATAGAAAGATGTACTGACATGAAAATTTCCAAAATAAGTCAGTTGGAATAAGGGGGAGGCCACCAATATCCACCTGGATCAGTCACTTGATGCCTTATAGTTTTCCTAACCCCCCACAAGATTATTCTCATCCCTCATAACAAGTAGGAAATAGTACCTCGTATGCCACACCCCATGCACATCAACTTGTGTGTGGTCATGATTTCGCTAGTCCCTCTCGTAGTGGAGAAACGATGAATCCATACTATCATTTTCCTAGCTCTCCCTGAGTAGCCCCAATTCCTCTAGTAATGATACCCTGAAACCTTGTTGGTAAACATGCACATCCTCCTTAAGGACATGTATATCCATATGTTGACCCCTATATGTTTCTTTCTTTATTTTTCCTATACTTAGAAAATTATTTAGTTTGTTGTTGTCCCATATGTTACATTTTATAAAAGACACACCTTTGTTTTATGTGATGCACATATTGTACCATACTTAGTCACTTTTCCATATCTTCATGGACTCATAGACTCATGTTCTTTGCAACCCATCCTTGTAAGTCTGCCCGACAATTTCCAACACTTAACCATTTTATGACTCTTCGCGGACTTGTGGACTAATATAAATATTTCTTCCATCCCTGACTCCCCACCATGACGTGTCCTTGCTCTCACACTTCTCGATATTTATTTAATGTTAATCCTACAGACTCAAGTGCTAGTAAATTTCCAAAAATGTCGTTATTAATGGCATTTTTCTTGAGGAAATCACATTTATTTTGTATTAATTCTTGCATCGAAAAAGATAACTAAAGTAATATTATCAAGTAACATTTTATTATCAAAAATATAATTAAAGTAATATTATCCAACCTGGTTAAGCCAACCGAGAGAAAGCAGCAGTTTTGTGGAGATACTTTGAATTTGTCCGCTCAAGAAGATCATAACTATTATTGGTCAAGGTCCTACTGGTATTATGGGACTTTTCTAAACAGAGACAACAACAAAATATGGACGTCGGGAATATATCTTGTTGGGTGCGTGCTTGAATGTTTTGATTGCAAAGAGATAGTTACTTGGTGTATAGATAAGTTTGCTCAGAATCGAAAGACAATTCCATTATAGAATGGCTCCCCTATTTCTTTGGCACCAACACTTTTCAAAAATATGTTGAAATTACTAGAGTCGACTCTCATGTACAAAGGAGACAGGGCTAGAAATTTTCTCAAAGGAATAAATAATGGAATAGAATTTAAACAAGAATATTTGCAAGACCCTGCAGCAATGCCGCAAGATTTATCCAGGATTCAGGTTGGTTCCTTGAAAGACCCATATCGAGAAATCGCTTGGCTTTTGACTAGAATCATTGGTCAAGATTCTATTGCGACTATTCCTCGGTTGGCCGTGTATATTTTACATTTCATAGTTTATGGAAATGTTATCTTTGATTGGGATAAAATCATATCTAATGAAGTCCCTGCACAACTAGTAAATTTTAAGAGTCAGAAAAAGTTCTACGTGGCTTCTTATTGTATATTTGCCATTACATACTATCACATTTTCAAAAGTTTGAGCATTGGAAAAAGGGTGAATTGCAAGGTCAACCCAGTAACCATGGGGTACCAAGCTATGTGGAAACAAAAGGTTATTCATTATTTCTATGAAGTTTATAATGATTTTGTGTTTGCATTCAAGAAAAAAAAATTCTCATGAAAAACCCTTTTTTCTCCCCTATTATGTACCAACTAAATTATTTCTCATAGAAGTAGCAAGACAATACAAGTTCTAGTTCCATATTCTCTATGAAAAAAGAAAGAAACGGTTCATATGATATCAATTGGAATTAGTCTTTCATCAACTAATACCCTTATATTTGGATAAGAAGAAGGTGATATCCATGACCCTCCTAGTTAGGGTATTGAGAAAAAATATGGTGATATAGAAACTATTGTAAGTACCATAGAGCATTACAAGCAAAGGGGAAAACCCTCAGGTGAAAGAAGTTCCCAATCTCATGTTGTTTCTCATAGAAGTGTTCTGGCCAAAGTAAATTCTCATTTTGTAGTGCCTTAGCAAAGGAAATCCTTGACTAATAACTCAAATAATGGTGGTGAGAAAAGCCCTCCTCAAGGAAAATTGGAAAACCCTCATAAGTTGAAAGTAAAGATAAAAAAGAAACAACTCTCAACAAGAGGAGGAAGACCAACACATACCTGAAAAGGAAATTTCTCTTGAAGACATGGATTTACATGTTTATATCAAGAATATCCAGTTTCCTGATGAAGAAGAGCGAGTACAAGAGAAAACACAATTTTTTGTTGAACTGGTCATCGAGAATGAAGTCTTATTAGATGAAGAAACTTTCTATGTACATAATGCATTGTTTGATAAATCTTCCAAGAAATTAGTTTTTGAAAGAACTTCAAAGAGTAAAAGGGGAAAATCTCTTTCCAAAATTGATATCAGATATATATGCCCATTTAAACTATATTCAATCCACAAAGTTACAGGATATGCATTAGATGTTTACATAATTGATATGGAAGAAGAAAATATCAGGCTTAAAGAAAGAGTTAAAGAATTGGAAGCGACCTTGATGCCTCCATGTTCAAGGATAAATCCATAAGTGCGGACACAAACCGATCTCCCCAGATCCACCTGGATCTGGAACAAAACGTGACAGAATATACCGCTTTCCCTAGATCTAAAGTATTGAATGGACAAGAGAAAAGGATGATGTACTTACTTTATAAAAGCTCTCCTTAATCTCTGTTGTTCCTCGCTCTGCTACGATGCTC
>JASDQU010010184.1:156413-190425 GCA_032191745.1 Picea mariana
GGGGGGGGGGGGTTCATATCCTCGTGAGTTTGTTGTTCGGTCTTAACATATTCAAACGTCAAAAGTTTTGGCGACCATATTATGGATGGAGATAAAACATTGGTTTTAGACCAAAATTCTTATGACTCGGCCTCAACCTGATCAACCCTAGTTACAAGTTGGATTGGGAAACCAAAGAAGTGTTTTTAACCAATTGTATGATCTTGTGCTGACAACGGCCCAAACCTGTGAAGAATTATAAACATCTTGGCAAGTTCTTGTTCAAGAAGAAGAAAGACAAATTACGGGAAGACAAGTACAAAGAAGAGAAAATAAAAATTGAAATTGGAAGGATATAAGGGACCGATAATCAGAAGCAGAAGTAAACAGTTTCACATTCCATAAATTAAAGAAGATTCCTTTGAAGAAAAAGATAAAGGTTCAGTCATGGATGATAGAAATGAAAACTATGAAGAAAGGCATCAATAAAGACGTGAAGAAAGGCATGAAAGAAAGAAATCCAAGAAGAAGGGTTAGAGATTGCCCTCTTAACCTTCAAGGAGAACAACATCAACTTCCAACTCTCCCTCAAGGAGCATTTCTAGTATTCTCTGGGGATGGAGCAGTAGATCCCAAAAGACATATGGATTTATTTTTGGACATGTGTGATTTTCACCTAATAGAATATGATGATGTAATGGTGAGTTTGTTTCTGCATACATTGACTAGTCAAACATAAAAATGGTATACATCCTTACCTACAAGATCAATTGGATCATTTAATCATATCGAAACTATGTTTTTGAATATGTATGCTCCCTCGGTGGCATGCCATACTCCTCTCACACATTTTATTCAAATATGTCTGAGAAAGAATGAAAAAAATCGAGATTTCAATATAAGATTTTATAAGACATTAAATAAAATTCCAGAGGAACAAAATCCTAATACTCATGTGATACTTGGGTGTTATAAGATTGTGATGCCTTCTAATGTAAAGTTTTCCATCAGAGCTTATCAAAATGAAACTTTATGTGAAGCAATGGAAAAGGCTACAGAAATGGAAGAGATTATGTTGGGAATGGGCGTTGACCTCGACATCATCCTTGGAAGAGTCCAAAGACAAATGTACAATTTGGCCATTTCAAATCAAGAAGCTTCAAGTTCAAGGAGAAATGGAGATTAGAAAACACATCATACTGAAAATCAAGGAGTTGGAGGAGTTTTTTTCAAAGGAACTATCCCAAATATAAAGAATGATCCTATTGCAGCACAAGAAACTAGACAGAGAATGGATATAGCTCAGATGAATCGGACCATCCGGAAAATGCAAAATGAAATAACAAGATTAAGGAGAAACGAAAAGTTTGTTTCTAATCTAAGAATGTCTTAGCAAAGAAGAAATCCAATTCAAGAACAAAGGATCAGAGGTGATGGTACCACCAATAAATTTAGACAAATGGTGCCAAGAGCACCAAATTCAAATGATATAATATTAGAAGATACTTTTGATAATCAAGAGTTTAATCAAGAGGCTGAATAAATTCAAGAAGAAATTCTCAAATCTGTAAAAATGGATGAATGTGATTCATCTATGTATATATTTGAAGAAAATGAAGAAAACAATATCTCGCAAGATAATGTTGTGCAGACAGGAGCACAAGAAAATAAACCAAAAAGAAAAGATAATTTGGAAAAAGAAAAAGAAAATGTGGACAGAGAAAGAGAAAAAGTGAGGCCAAGTGGAACAGAAAGGCAGTAAGCAGTAGTTGATTGTAAATCAATCAAATAATTCTCCACAGATGAAATATAATGTAATAGATGATCTCTCAAAATTAAGAATTACTTTTCCATTCATGGAAGTTGTGAAAATCCCCTAGCAGAAGCAAAATATTCTTAAATTTTTAGATGAACCAGCTCATAGAATGGAAATTGTTGCATCAGGTTCATGGAAACAACAAATTGATTTAAATAGAATGAAAGGTAAGTTCCCACCTTTCTATCTCACAATAGAAAATCATGATGTTTTCCTTCATAATTGCATGGTTGATACATGAGCTACAAACAACATCATGCCATTATCAATTCTGGAAGCACTGGGGATGGGTTGCACAAAATATTATGAAACCAGTGAAAGCATTTATGCCATAGACTAGAGAAAAGTTCATGCATATGGAGAAATCAAATATTTCTATGCCTGGATAATTGTTGCTCCACATATCATAATTGTTGATCTTCCTCCATCTTATGGAGTAGTTCTCATAAGGGATTGGTCTGTAATGATTTGGGGGTACATCATGAATGACGAGAGTTGCATGATGTTACCAAATAAGGATAGAACGATTATGAGAGTTCCATGTGAACCAAGGAAACCTTTCTCTTTCAAGAAAAAAAGATAATGAATTGATGTGAGGCTATGTTGATGTCGGGATGGGGAATTATGTCATGTTGGAACAAGAAAATCATGATGTGTCAAAAATTCAAGAAGAAAATTCTTTCAAAGGATTTTGGAGAATGTCCTTTGATGGCGCATGTTCTAGTTCCAATAGTGGTGTTGGAATTGTATTTAAATATTTGAATGCAAGTATACATCTTCATGCCATAAGATTTGAATTTTCTTGCACAAATAATGAGGCAGAATATGAGGCACTAATCCAAGGGATGATCTTGGCTTTGGAAATGAAAATCAAGCATTTGATTATAACTTGTGATTCTGAACTAGTTATAAATCATGTTACTCAAAAATACAAAATCAAGAAAGAACGGCTAAAAATGTGTGCTAAAAGAGTAAATGAACTGATGGAATCATTTAGTTTGTTTAATTTATCTTTCATCCCAAGAGAAAGGAATCAAAAGGCAGATTATTTGGCAGTTACTACATCATTGTTCAATCCAGACGATTTGCAAGATAAGAACACCTTTCAGGTAAAAATAATTGTCAAGACCTATATTCCTGACAACCAAGAATACCTTAAAATATTTGAGAATGATGATGAGTTGAATGAATTTTTTTCCAATTCAGGAGAAGTTGAAGAAACCATTCAATCAAATTTGAAAATTTTTATTAAATTTTAATCTTTGTTTTCTCAATATGATCAGACCAAGAAACTGAAAGAAGAAGAATCTATATGAAAGATACAACAAACTCAAAAGATAAATATTGGCATTGAAATTTCTCCTAAATATGTGAATCTTGGAATCAATTGTACACCAGAAGAAGTTGATCAATATACTGTTTTATTTAGAGATTACTTTGATCTTTTTGCATGGAGTTATGATGATATTAAATCACGTTACAAAACAATTTTCCATCATATCATACCTTTAAAAGAAGGTACCAAGCCATTCACAAAAAAACTAAGAATAATGAACCCAAAACTAAAGCATGTGGTTAAAATAGAACTTGAAAACTTGAGGAAAGCTGGGATAATTTTTCCAATTAAAAATTCAGAATGGTTATCTAATCTAGTGATTGTAAGGAACAAAAGTGGAGAAATTTGAGTATGTGTTTATTTTCAAGATCTAAACAAATCAAGTATAAAGGACAACTATCCTCTACCAAATATGGAAATTTACTCCAACAAGTAACTGGTTCAGCTCTTATGTCTATGTTAGATGGATTTTCAAGATACAATTAGGTTCTTGTTGCAGAGGAATATAGGTTAAAGACTGCATTCATCACACCATGGGAGACATATGCATATGTCTGAATTCCATTTGGATTAAAAAATGTTGGAGCAACTTTTCAGAGGGCCATGGATCATGCTTTCAAAAACATAATTGGGAAATTCATGGATAACTACCAAGATGATCTTATTGTATATTCTAAAATAAGAGAAAATCATATTGATCATTTAAGAATTTTTTTTGAAAGATGTAGAATTTTTGGAATATATTTAAATCCCAAAAAAATGTTTGTTTGTTGTTTCTGAAGGAAAACTATTGGGAAATATGGTCAATGAGGGGATTTATATTGATCGTGAAAGAGTAAAGGAAATGAATGAATTGAATCTTCCAACATCGAAAAAGGGAGTCCAGTCATTCTTTGTTCAAATTAATTTTGTGAGAATATTCATAAAAAGGATTAGAGATTCAAATGGACTAAAGATATTCAAAGAGCTTTCAATAACATCAAACATGCAATTTCAACTACTCCAATATTTATAAGCCCGTATTTTAATAAATATTTTATCATATACTCTTTTTCCTCATAAGAAACTATTTCCTCAATTTTAGCACAGAGAAACAGTAAAGGAGAAGAACTCTCAATAAGCTTCATTAGTAAAACTACACATTATTATGAGATGAAGTATTCAGGTATAGAAAAGCAAGCACTTTCCTTAGTAAACACAGTAGCTCATTTCAGGACTTACATTTTATCTTATCATGTTATAGCATAAGTTTCTTCTTATCTAGTAAAAATGATCCTCAATAAGCAATTAAGAGAAGGAAAATGGGATAATTGGCTTGCAAAAATCCAGGAGTATGATATTGAGATCAAACCATTGCATGCAATCAAGTGAAAGTGAGTGTGTAAGCTTATTGCTAGAAATGATTCATTAAATGGGTGTGTATCAATCACAATAGAAGGATCTACAACAACTTCTGATTGGTATAAAGATATCATTTTTTATTTCAAATAAGGGAAATTTACAAATGGCATGTCATAAAAAGAAAGGAGGACTCTGAAAATGAAATCAACTCAATATATACTAGTTTCTCAAATATTGTTTCGCGGAAATTTTGACGGACTGTTACTTAGATGTGTAGATGTGACAAAAGCTCAAGAATTAATTAAATAATTTCATGAAGGAATTTGTGGTGGTCACTTTGCACCAACAACTACTGCACATAAGATAATAAGGGTTGGTTATTATTGGCCAAAAATTTTCAAAGATTCATATACAGAAATAAGAAATTGCATATATTGTCAGAAATTTTAAGGAAAATGAAAAGGAATGCAATGTCTTTACAACCTATATTAGTCAAAGAACCATTTGCACAATGGGGACTTGATGTTGTTGGACCAATAAAACCAAAATCAAGTAAAGGCCATTTATATATTCTTACCGCTACAAACTATTTCACAAAATGGTAAGAAGCAGTAACATTGAAGAGGGCAGACTTGGAAGAACTTATCAAATTCCTTAAGGATAATATTCTATCGATATTTGGAGTTTCGAAGAAATTTATTACAAACAATGGATCATTTTTTACTTGATCAAAATTTACAAAGTTTTGTGAAGAGTTTGGTACTTTAATGGGACAATCGTCTAATTATTATCCTCAAGGAAATGGCTTGGATGAGTCTACAAAGAAGACTTTACTTCAAATCCTCAAAAAGACTATTGATCAAAATCAGAAGAATTGGCATTTAAAATTAACAGATACATTATGGGAAAGTAGATTGACACCAAAGGACAACACTAGGACATCTCCATATAATCTAGTGTATGGAAAAGAGGCAAGAATGCCAATCAATTTGAAAATAAATAATTTAACACATGTTGTAAACATTGAGGATTTAGAAGAAGTCTTACCACTACATAAAAGAAACAATCATCTCATCAAACTGGAGGAGCAACAAAATGAAGCATTACATAAATTGAATCAAAGGCAACAATGTGTCAAAAAATAATTTGATAAAAGTGCAACAATGAAAAATTTTCAAAAAGGGAAATTAGTACTACTCTAGAATAAAGCCAAAGAGAAACCCTCTATGCATACAAAGTTTGAGGCATAATGGATTGGACCTTATATCATAGAAAATTATTAGGGTATAATTCTTATATGTTCAAAGATATGAAAGGGGAAACACTAATGTTTCCAGTCAATGGGCAAAATCTTAAAATCTTCTTTGCTAGATCAATTTTCTTCCTGGATTGTACATAGCTTTATTTCTTTGTTCTGTATATTCTTTTTGACTCCATTTTCCCAAGGGAGAAGGCATATGGCCTTCAGATTTTGGATTCTTGGTAACCCATGGGGGGTTACCATCCCACAGTTGGAGCTAGTTGTTGACCCCTATATGTTTCTTTCTTTACTTTTCCTATAATTAGAAAATTCCTTAGTTTGTTACGGTCCCATATGTTTTGTGTTATACAAGATGCACCTTTATTTTTTGTGATACACATATTGTACCATACTTAGTCACTTTTCCATATCTTCGTGAACTCACAAACTCAAGTTTTTTGCAATCCATCCTTGTAAGTTCAATCGACAATTTTCGACACTTAGCCATTTTATGACTCTTCGCGGAATTGCGGACTCATATAAATATTTCTCCCATCCCCGACTCACTGCTATGACGTGTCCTTACTCTCACACTTTTCCAGATTTATTTAATTTTAATCCTACAGACTCAAGTGCTAGTTGAATTCCAAAAAGGTCGTTATTAATGGCATTTTTCTCGAGGAAATTGTTGGAAATACTGAGAGGGGGGGTGAATCAGTATTACCTTTTTAAACAATTAGTGATTAATTTGTTATTCTAATTATCATCACTATTTATCAACAATGGACTTTGTATTTAAACAATCAATTATATAAGTATATTTCAACAAGCATTACAAAGTTTATAAAGAATAATCTTATGTTTGTGAAGGACACCAATCCTCTTTAGAGCACTGACTCTTGGAGACACAAATATCCTTCTTTAGGGCACCAACCCTAGGAAGCACCAACTCCCTTGTTTAGGGAACCAACCCTAGGAAGTACCAACTCCCTTGTCTTTAGGGCACCAACCCTAGGAAGCACCAAATCCCTTGTCTTTAGGGAACCAACCCTAGGAAGCACCAACTCCCTTATTTTCACACTTTACTTAGTAAAGGATATGAATCCTTCCTTGCTCCTCCCTTCCACCCTCACTGCATAAGTATCTTCAGCTTTCCTTCTTGGACTCCGCTTATGCTTTTGATGTTCTGATCTAGGCTGCAGAGACACTTTCTTCTCACCATTCTTTTTTGTTTATATAGTCTTCCAACTCGTGTGAGCTTTGAAGCATTGTGTCCCTCTATTTGAACTTTGAACCATTGCACCTCTTCGTTTAAATGATAATATTAAACTTTAAATAATATCATTTTTCCTTTTTATTATTTATTCATAATGCTCATGATTTAACTCTTCTTTAATCATGATTGTGTATCGGTTAATTAGTCTATATATCGAATTGTTGTGAATTCGAGTCTTAATCAATAGGCACTCCCTTCAACAAAAATTTGTGTGACTGCAAGCTCAAAACCACGAGCTTATCCATTCCAAGCATTGTTTTATTAGTGCTTTCTTATTTTTCCCCTATTCTTCTATGTGGGACCATATTCAAGCGTCAGATGGCTTATTTTCTTCTATCCCCTTTAGCTTCTTTACCTTATCACATGATCGGTGTTGGAACTAGGTTCTCCGGTACTCATCCTTCAGGACTTCCGACCTTTGCAATCATTCAATCCTCCCGAAGTACATTTCACCGAAGTGTGTATACTGTATTCACTAGTAGATCAGATGGTCAATATTTAATCTTCCATTAGATGGACGATCCTAGATTATCCATAGGATTCAAACAAATCGACGGTCAGGACTTAATCAGAAGTTGAGATGAACGATTCTCGTTCACTCCGGGACTTCGACTATTCATGGCTCCAGGACTCTGGAGTAGAGCAATCCCTCCAGAGGTTTACCTACTAAATAAGTCATAGAATGGTGATGATCGCTTGTTGTCGACGAACACCTCCGCTTATGCTATCCTTCCACTATGCTTGATTAATGGTTGAGAACGCTCCCAAAGTAGATCAATGGTTAGCGTTACTTTGTGATTCACACTTACTCTATCCTTCCACTGCACTTGATCGGACGGTCAAGAAATATTCCGTAGGATATTAGATAAACAACCACACATTAATTCATGACTTAAGCCTTCGCGCTTTGGGTATATTTGCTGGTAGGAGAAGATGGACATCCCCAAAGGATGTAGTCCCATAGTGACTTGGCTTGTTGACTTCACTATTGATGTGGCACTGGTTGAGTGGTTGCCACATGTCACCTTGATTTGTGACTTTCACAGACCTTATGTGCCATATGTATTTTGACACTTGTCATCATCTGATTAGGCCATGTGTCATATATTGCTAATGTGGGCCTACTGATGTGTCACGTGTCTTCCTCCTGGGTCTAATAGTCGTAGGTTCATTTGAAGTTTCTTATCAATCTGACGGTTGTCTTGCTTCAGGAATATGACACTTTTGAGACTTTGATCTAATACTCTTGAATTGCCAAAGTGCCAAATAGATCTATCACCATAGATATTTTCTTGTCTTGATCGACAACTTCTATTAACTTTGGGGCTCCGGATTTCAGGATTTCTTGGTTTATATGAGCTTCTTATCGTGAGAGTAGGTAAATGTTGGAGTTGAACACCATCTTCCTTTTAGCATGATCTAATGATTTCAATAATCGTTATAGATCAACAGTTGATGGGATTTCCCTTCTCTTCCTCTGATTCGATGGTCAACGGAAGTTCGCAACTTCAGGGCTTCGACCTTCAGGTAAACTTACATGTTTCAGACTCCTTTTCACTGAAGTGGTCAGCATCGGAGTTGACCACTTTCTTTCCTTTAGTGTGATCTAACGGTTCAACATTTTCATTCCAAATTGATGATCAATGCTTAACTCTAGATCAAATATTGATCTGACGGTTGGGAAACCATCCGAAGCTCCTTCCTAATCGATGGTAGGTGTTATTTCGTGACTTTGGGATTTCGTGGATTCTTCCTTGTCTCCAATAATTGTCGAAGTGGCAAAGTGTCGAAGTAATTTATCGGCTACTTGATCCAACGGTCCATAATGCTAATCTAACAATTAATATTTAACCCTTCCCAACCTATGACTTCACCTAAATCTAACGATCTTGGATTGTCTCGGACTAAGAATGAACGGCTCCTGCAACTCAATCCTTTACAAAAGGATTTCTTCACTTGCAGAACTTTGACTCCTGTGTTACTTCAAATGTGCCATCTCTTCTGAGCTTCGATTAATGTTCTTTCTTCTGATCTTTGGGTTTATATCGGATTCTTTTGCACCCTGTTGACATCAATGACAATATCATACCAATGTGTCCAACATTCTCCCCCTTTGGCATTGATGGCAACCTTTTCTTTGAATTTTTATTTATTTTTTAATTTTTGTTGCTTATCAAATTCCTCCCCCTTTGACAACAATGACAGAGGGGATATTTCTTCACTCCCCCTATGGCGATGCTCCTCCTGACCATGTGCCCCTTTTCTTCTGATGCGACTTTTGTGGTTTTAGAGAGGTATGTTAATTACTCTCAATTTTTGTCGAAGATTTTCAAAGGTACTTATGGGCAAAGGTTTTGTTAATATGTCTGCAATTTGTTTTTTGGTGTCCACATACACTATTTTTAACCACTCTTTGAGTAACTTGATCACTTAAGCAATGGTATTTGATTGGGATGTGTTTGGTTTTAGAATGCATTATTGGAATTTTAGAGATACTTATGGAACTAGTGTTATCACAATTAATAGTAATGGGATCATCATATATTATTTGTAAATCTTCTAATGTTTGCTTCATCCAAAGAACTTGTGTGCAACAGGATGCAGTAGCAATGTATTATGCCTCTATTGTGGATGTTTATTTCTTACTTAGCCTTGATACCAAACATTTTCCTTAAAAAAATGCTCCTCCACTGGTGCTTTTCCTATCATCTATACTACTGGCCCAATATTCATCAATGTATGCAGTTAGATTGAAGTCTTTCTCATTTGGATACCATAATCCAAGTTCTAAGGTGCCTTTAAGATATGTGAATATTCTCTTTATTGCTTTTAAGTGAGTTTCTTTTGGTGCAGATTGAAATCTCCCCACGAGTCCTACAACCTACATGATGTCAGTTCTTTTTGTTGTTGAATAGAGCAAACTTCCAACCATTGATATGTACATCATTTGGTCCACTTTTGGTGAGTCATCTTCTAGGCTTAGTTTACATCCAGTGACCATGGGAGTACTCATAGGTTTATTGTGTTCCATTTAGAATTTCTTTAGCATTTCCTTGATATATTTGGCTTGGGAAACGAATATTCCTTTTTTTGTTTGAGTTACTTGTAAACCTAAGAAGAAGGACAATTCTCTCAGCATAGACATTTCAAATTCTTCTTACATTTTGGTTGCAAACGTTCTGCTTAGTATAGTAAGACTACTTCCAAATATGATGTCATCTACATATACCACCACAATAATCATGTTTTGATCCTCAATTTTGATTTAAAAGTTGTTGTAAGTAGTCCTTCACTTATATCCCTGTTTTTGCAAGTACTGATCAAGCCTTGAGAACCATGCTCTGGGGGCTTGTTTAAGACCATACAAGGCCTTTTTTAGCTTGCACACATAGTCCTGATTTTTTGTTAACATGAATCCTTATGGTTGCTCAACATAAACTTATTCTTCTAGTGTTCCATTAAGGAATGTTGACTTGACATCCATCTGATAGATTTTGAAATTTCTGAAGCATGCAAATGCTAGGAACATTTTGATGGATTCAAGTCTTGCTACTGGAGAAAAAATATCTTCAAAATCAATACATTCCACTTGGGAATATCCTTTGCAAACTAATTTGGCTTTGTTCTTTATAATCTCTCCATTTTCATTTAGTTTTTTCTTGAAGCTCCACTTGGTTCCTACCACATTCTTGTCCTTGGGTCTTGGAACTAGTTCCCAAGTCTAGTTCTTCTCTATTTGGTCTAGTTCTTCATCCATCGCTTTTATCCAATCTTTACTTTTGTTGGCTTATTTAACTGAATTAGGTTCTATCAGGGATAACTTTGCTTGTTATGAGTCAAATGTGAGTTTGCTTCTTGTTTCCACTCCTGCATTTTTATCTCCAATAATTTGACTTTCGGGATGACTATTCTAAACCCTTTTTGATGGGGCTTTTGGCAAGGGTGTTTCTTCATCATCTTCATCATCTGTGTGGGGTTCATTTTCTTTAGGTTCTTCATCAACTTCTTCATTCTGATATTTTCCATCACTTTTATCATCATATGTTGATATGTTCTAGGGCATGACTTGTCTCAACTTTATATCATTTATCTTTACATTGGCACTTTCCACCATTTTATGTAGTCTTAGGTTATAACATCTATAAGACTTTTTGTTAGGTGAATATCCTATAAATATGCCTTCATCTAATCTTGGGTCAAGTTTCCCTAGATTATTCTCATCATTCTTAATGTAATATTTACTTCCAAAAATTTTAAAGTGTTTTACAGATGTTGGCCTACCAAACCATAGTTCATAAGGAGTTTTGTTATGGTTGGGTCTCAATTGAGCTCGATTAAGTATGTGGATTATTGTGTAGACTGCATCTCTCTGAAATTGTAAGCTTGGCTTCATTTAACATGGTTCTTCCAGCTTCTTGAATTGTTCTATTTTTTCTTTCCACCACTTCAGTCTGTTGAGGAGTCTTAGGAGCTGAAAATTGTCTTTTGATGCCATGATTTTCACGTAATTGAATGAACTCTTTAGAGGTGAATTCTTCTCCATTTTCTGATCCCAGACATTTAATTTTGAGATCTGTTTCATTCTCTACAAGGACTTTGTATGTTTTAAACTTCTCAAAGGCTTCTGATTTTTCTTTTAGAAAGTATACCCAGGTCATTCTTGTGTAATCATCAATCATCAACATAAAATAATGTTCACCATAAATACTTTTAGTTATGATAGGTCCACATAGATCTGTGTGAATAAGTTCTAATGGTTTTGTTGTGGAGTGCTCTTTTGTTTTGAAACTAACTTTTGTCTACTTCCCTATTTGACAATGTTTACAAATAGGATTTGAAGGCCTTATAATCTTTGGCAGATCCCTTACTGCCTCCTTATTATTGGATTTGATTAAGTTTTCAAAGCTTATATGTCCCAACCTTCTATGCCATAGCCAACTTTAATCTTCTTGACCTAAACAACATGTTTCTTCTCCTTCCATGTCAAGGATGTACTTGTTGGAGAAATTTCTATTTTCGGCACACTAGTTCGGTGGGAGTAACACTTGTTCAGTTGGAATTAACTGACTAGTTCTATTT
This sequence comes from Picea mariana, assembly GCA_032191745.1. Lineage (NCBI taxonomy): Eukaryota > Viridiplantae > Streptophyta > Pinopsida > Pinales > Pinaceae > Picea > Picea mariana. The sequence goes on from JASDQU010010184.1 coordinate 168,481, forward strand.
TAGACTTTAACACTAGTTCAGTGAGAGTTAACTGACTAGTTCTATTTTAGAGTTTTAATCTTAGACCATCACTATTATGCATGCATTCCTAATTATAAGATGTCATTGCGTATATGAGTGAAGACCACTCACTCATTGATAAGATAATAATATACATTGATTATCATTCTTCATTGTGTATCTCTCTTCCTTTTCTTGATAAGCTTTGTTTGTGCATGCTTTAGGTACATCTCCTGTGTAGGTTTCCATGAAACACTGACATAGTATCAGAGCTATGTTGCTTGGAGCAAGCCAGACGAGCCAAAGAATAAGGAAAATTGGGGTTTCAGCGAGCTAAATCTGTGGTCGTACCTTTTAGCAGTTATTCCTCCCAAAATATTACATTTTTTAGGAAACAACCAACATGGAAAGTAAATCGACCCATTTTGGAAGTGGGTTTTCAATCGTTTGGTGGGATTCTTCACCATTTTCTCAGAAAGTAGGCCGCAAGATAGCCTCTTGAAACTGATACGAATCCGTGGTTGTAACTTTCTATATTCATTGCTCCCAAAATATTAAGTTTTTGAGGAAATGGTCCATAAGAGAAGTAAATCGACCCATTCTGCAAGTGGGTTTCCAACCTTTTGGCGATATTCCTCATCATTTGTTCAGAAAGTAAGTCGGAAGATTGTCTCTTGAAACTGATATGAATTTTCACTTAAAGTGCCTTTTCTGCCGTGATTTCTTAATTTTTCACTTGCAGATTGAGAGTAAATTTTTAGGGGTTCTTAGAAATAGTGGGAGAGATGGATAGGACAACTATTATACAGTCAAACTTGGTGGTAATCCTCACACCATATAATTATTTTAATTGGAAGCCCAAGGCGACATTCCAACTCAAAAGAAAAGGACTGTATAATTTTATGATATCGACAAAAACATAACCTACATCAGCGATTGAGAAGATGAGATGGGCGAACCATAAGGATGAGGCCACATGACTACTTCTTGAGTTAATCTCCACTAATTTATGGTTTCATGTTGTTGCATGCAAGACTCCAAACGAGATCTAGACCACCCTAGAAGGACTCTTTGGAAAGCAAGATGAGATGCGAGGTCATATGCTTAAGGTAGAGGTGAATACCTTAGACCCTAAAAGTTTTGATAATATACATGATTTCTTTACTAAATTTAAATCTTTGTTATTAAGATTGGGTGAATGTGGTATTGATAGGTCTACACAAGAGAAACAACTTATTCTAACAATCTTGGCCAAGTTAGGACCAGAATATGTTGTATATGTCTCCAATTTCCATTCTAGCAGATGTCTTTTTGGAACAAATTGGAAAATTCCTACGTTGGCTCGGTTCATTGAGTCTCTTACACAAGAGCAGACAAAACTCATACAGATGAGCCTCATGAAAGATCCCAAAGCACATGCACTCACCATGCATGATGGAAAAGGGGCATCCAAACAGAACAGGAAGGAGGGATATTCCAAACCCTTCAACGATTCTTCAGGTTCCAGAGACTTTCAGATTCGACGAAGAAGAAGACGGGAAAGCAGTGCACTTATTGCAATAAACCGAATCACGAAGAATCCACATGCATGAAGAAACAGATCAATCTTATGGCACATGCACTTCAACAGAACAACCTTGGAAACTATTCCAGAGGGAGTAAAGAAGCATAAGGAAGAAGATCTTTCTCCTAAGAAACATAATCATTATACTCTGGTTGCAATTAATTCCTCATCTGATTCATGGATTATAGATTCTGGTGCATCCCATCATATGGAAGTGAAAGATGAAGTTTTCTCTTCCTTGAGTCCATGCTCAAGACCCCCTATTCTCATGGGGGATGATACTCCAGTAGCAGTAGCAGGAGAAGGGAGAGTGGAACTCCACAATGGAAGTATTGAGAATGTTTTACATGTTCCAAAGCTTTCTATGAATCTACGCTCAGCTTATCAGATCGCTCAGAAAGGTAAAAAGGTTGAATTTACATCAGATTCAGTTTCAGTAATTGACATGCATGACAATTCCATCATTGTAATTGGTGAGGTGGATCACAAGTCAAGGTTGTATAAATTCACTAAGTTTTGTAATGATGACTCCTCTATTCTACTTACACATAAGGAGAGTACTTTGCATGCACCTCCAGTGAAACATGCATATACTCTTGTGCTTCCATCGGTTTCAAACATCAGAGATGATTCCATACGCTCAGATTCTCTACATGGAAATAAGTAGGTAGTACAGCCAGATAAGAAGCCAGTGTCGAAGCTTCAACAGATGCCCAAGAAGACACAGACCACACTTCAGGCAGCAGACAACCTTGTAAGGAATCCATTGGATTCGAGGATGACTCGATCTTAGCATGAGAAGCCTTCTCATGTACTTTCATCTTCAAAACCTGTGATGCCCATGCATTGCTATATGGTTCAATCCAATAATCTGCAAAACTAAAATAAGGTTGTGGGCAATCCATTATGGAAAGCATCCATGCAGAAGGAGTATGACTCACTCCTAAAGAATCAGACTTCACATCTAGTTCCACTTCCACCAGAAAGAAATATTTTCAGGTGCATATGGGTCCACATGATCAAGAGGTACAAGGACCGACAGGTTGCCAAAGGACTTCATCATATCCGTAAAGATTTCTACATCTTCACAAAGACTTTCAGTGAGCAGAAGTTTTAGGCTTTGTGGGATCGTCTTGCAGTGAAGAACACAATTGCCTAGCAACTTCCATTTTCTTCTTTTGATACATTATCTTTTGAGGGGGGGTTTTGTTCCCACGTGGTTTTCCCTCTTTCCTCATTTTTATTCAGTGTTCATTAGTTGCATTGTACATGAGTACCTAAAATGGCCTAGTAGCCAGGACTCATTTTTTACTCCATAGTGATGTTCAGGGGGGGTGTTGGAGAAATTTCTATTTTCGGCACACTAGTTCAGTGGGAGTAACACTAGTTCAGTGAGAGTTAACTGACTAGTTCTATTTTAGACTTTAACACTACTTCAACGGCAGTTAACTATCTAGTTCTATTTTAAACTTTAACACTAGTTCAATGGGAGTTATCTGACTAGTTCTATTTTAGACTTTCTAATCTTAGACCATCACTATTATGCATGCATTCCTAGTTATAGGATGTCATTGCCTATATGAGTGAAGATCACTCACTCATTGATAAGATAATAATATACATCAATTCTCATTCTTCATTGTGTATCTCTCTTCCTTTTCTTGATAAGGTTTGTGTGTGCATGCTTTAGTTAGATCTCCTATGCAAGTTTCCATGAAACACTGACAGTACACATTGTTGGATATTCTTGGTGCAACTGCCACTAGCTTCCCTGTATCTTCTATTCTTATCTCACATTTATGAGAATCAAAGGTAAGTATGTGACCTTGATCACATGTTTGACTTACACTTAGGAGATTAGGCTTAATATTTTCTACTAAAAGTACATTTTCTACTTTGGCCTTGTTATTCCCTAGGCTAACAGTGCCTTTTCCAAGTATCTTGGCTGACACATTATCTCCAAAGGTGACTTTTCCTTTTTCTTTATTCGTTAACTTGAGAAATTTGCTTTGATATCCAGTCATGTGTATAGAACATCCATTGTCTATATACCACTAACATCCTTTGTTTTTGGCATATAGGGCTACTTTACACTCTGTTTTCTCTACCTGCTTTTTCTTCCATACTTTTTTATTGTTGGGAATATTTATCTCTTTGACATCATTTGAAAATCTACATTCACGGGCTTCATTTCTATAGTTATTACATTTGAGGCAATCCATATTGTAATCTTGTAATGGAGAGAAAGAATTATAGTTTCTTTTATCTGTATTGAACTTCTAACTTCTTTGGACATTTTTTGGATTGTGTCTTCTATAGGCTTTAGAATGCACTACTTTGTGTCCAAAATTATTGCAGGAATAGCAATATCCAAGGAAGATATATTGATATATGTTAGAGGGATTTCATCTGGTGCTTGTATTCTTCTTGTCATATTTTTCTTTAGTAGGGGATGTTGATTTATGTTTATTTGAGACGTCTCCAATGGAATCATCCTTGCTTTATTATCTTCTCTTCTTAAGGGGATTTCAAGAGCATATGCATAAATGATTGGTCTTTTGAAAGATCATTGTGATGTAGAAGTTGAGTCTTGGGTGTATCCCAAACCAGTCTTGCTATTTGGTGACCTCTGACTACTAAGAATTTCATCAAAGATCTTTCAAATATTTTCAAATTTTGATCCCTTCTTTTCTTTCTCAAGTTCAACTTTTAGCAGCTCAATCTCATCTTCTAGCTTCTCACATACTTGTTCTCTATCATTGAGTTGTTTTAAAATGACTTCTTCAATTATTTTAGCTTCCAGGAGTCGGGACTTCAAATCATTGATGATCTACTTTGATTCTTTGATGGTTCTTGATGCATTTATTTCTCTTGATTGATATGATTCTTCAAATTCTTGAAGTTGTGCCCTAAGTAGCTTGCTCTTTTTTATATACTTTCTTAGTTCCTCCAAAGCACTAATCAGTTCAGCTTCCATATCTACTTCACCTTCACTTTCAGATTTGTCTTCATTATCTATATTATTATTTTGAGTGTTCATTCCCATAAATAGAAGCTGTGAATCTTCATCTTCACTCATGTCTGAAGAGTTGATGTCTTCTTTGGAGTAGGAGTTTTTCTTTTTCTTATAAACTTTCTTCTTGTATTGGTTTTTATGGTTGTGGGTTTCTTTATCATCATTGTCCTCTTACTTGGGATAGGGACATTTGTTAGCAAAGTGTATAATTCTGCCACAGTTGAAACATTTGAAGGGTAAACTTCCTTTATATTTTTCAAATCCTTTCTAGAGTTTCTTTATAAAGTTGGCCTCTTCTACATCTGATATGGCCGACTGATCTTCATTAGACATATGTTCTTCTTTCTTCTTTGTTTTAGATGCCTTAAAGGTTGTTTCTTCTTTTGATGGTTTTTCATTCCCTATTCTCATCTCATATGTTGTAAGAATTCCATGGAGATGATCTACTGAGAGTTTGTCAAGTTCTGGTCTATCTTCAATTGTGGAAATTTTGGCATTATACCTCATAGGAAATGAACTTAAAATCTTTTGTACAATAGGTTTGTCTAAAAGTTCTTCGCATGCTGCTCTGATTGAGTTAACTACCTCATCTACCCTATGAAGGTATTCAACAATGTTCTCTTCTTCTTTCATCTTCAAATTTTCAAACTGAGCTCTGTAGATTTGTAGTTTGGCTTCCTTGACTTTTTTATCTCCTTCATATATAACCTCCAGTTTGTCCCATATCTCTTTAGTTGACTTACAATGCATTACCTTCACAAATATAGGATTTTTTAATCCTCCTAGAATGGCATTGACTGCTCTTAAGTTGTCATTGCAAATCTTCTTTCTTGCAGTATTTGTGGGTGGAGTAGTTGGTGTAGTGTAACCATCTACTACAGATTGCCAAACATCAAAACCAAGACCCAATAGGTAGTTTTTCATTCTTATTTTCCAGAAAGCATAACCACCTTCCTTAAACAATAGTGCTTTGTTGGAAGACAATCCCTCTTGCTGATCCATTTCTTTCAGGATCTACCTTCCAGTTATTAGACTGTGTTGAAGGTACTTGCTCTGATACCAATTGTTGGAAATACTGAGAAGGGGGAGGGTGAATCAGTATTACCTTTTTAAATAATCAGTAATTAATTTGTTATTCTAATTATCATCATTATTTATCAACAATGGACTTTGTATTTAAACAATCAATTATATAAGTATATTTCAACAAGCATTACAAAGTTTATAAACAATGATCTTGTGTTTGTGGAGGACACAAATCCCCTTATTCAAGGCACCAACCCTAGGAAGCACCAACTCCCTTTTATTTAGGGCACCAACCCTAGGAAGCACCAACTCCCTTGTTTTCACACTTTACTTAGTAAAGGATATGAATCCTTCCTTGCTCCTCCCTTCCGCCCTCACTGCATAAGTATCTTTAACTTTCCTTCTTGGACTCTGCTTCTACTTTTGATCTTCTTATATGGACTGCAGAGACACTTTCTTCTCACCATTCTTTCTTGTTTATATAGTCTTCCAATTGGTGTGAGATTTGAAACATTGTGTCCCTTTATTTGAACTTTGAACCATTGCACCTCTTCATTTAAATGATAACATTAAACTTCAAATAATATAATTTTTCCTTTTTATTCTTTATTCATAATGCTCATGATTTAACTCTTCTTTAATCATGATTGTGTATCGGTTCATTAGTCTACAGATCGAATTGTTGTGAATTCAAGTCGTAATAAATAGGCTCTCCCTTAAACCAAAATTCATGTGACCGCAAGCTCGAAACCATGAGCTTATCCATTCCAAGCATTACTTTATTAGCGCTTTCTTCTTTCGCCCCTATTCTTCTACGTAGGACCGTATTCAAGCATTCGAGAGATTATTTTCTTCTAGTCCCTTTAGCTTATTTACCTTATCACATGACCAGTGCTGGAACGAGGTTCTCCGGTACTTCATCCTTCGGGGCTTCCGGCCTTTGCAGTCATTCAATCCTCCCGGAGCACATTTCGTCGAAGTGTGTATACTGTATTCACTAACAAATCAAACGGTCAATATATAATCTTCCATTAGATGAACGATCTTGTCTTATCTAGAGGCTTCAAACAAATCGACGGTTAGGACTTAATCGAAAGTTAAGATGAACGATTCTCATTCACTCCAGGAATTCGGTTATTCATGGCTCCAGGACTCCGGAGGTTTACTTACCGAATAAGTCATAGAATGGCAGTGATCGCTTTTTGTCGGTTAACACCACCTCTTACGCTATCCTTCCACTATGCTTGATCAACGATCGAGAACGCTCCTGAAGTAGATCAATGGTTAGCGTTACTTCATCATTCACACTTACTCTATCCTTTCACTGTACTTGATCAAACGATCAAGAAATATTTCGGAGGATCTTAGATCAACGACCAAACATTAACTTGTGACTTCGACATTTGACGCTTAGGGTATATTTGATGGTAGGAGAAGTTGGACATCCCCGGAGGATGTAGTCCCGTAGTGACTTGTCTTACTGACATCACTGTTGATGTGGCACTGGCTAAGTGGCTGCCATGTGTCACCTTGATTTGTGAATTTCACAGACCTTATGTGCCATATGTATTTTGACACTTGTCATCATTTGATTAGGCCACATGTCATCTATTGTTGATGTGGGCCTACTAATGTGTCACATATATTCCTCCTGGATCTAACGGTCATAGGTTCATCTGAAGTTTCTTATTGATCCAACGATTATTGTTGCAACATACTTTAACAATTCAAAGAATCGCTTCTCATATTCCTCCATTTTCATGGTTCTCAACTTGAGTTCAAACAAATATTTCATTTTTCTTTCATAGTAATGCTCGCACAAATATTTCTCTTGGAAATATTTGTTGAAATGCCTCCATGAGATTATTTTCTCATCAAGGTTCTTGGCTTGCTTAAGTTGATCCCACCACATGGTTGCCTTCCCTTGCAAGTGGTAGTTGGAAATTATAGCTTCTACCCAGGATGGGTAATCATGTTGCTGAAAATATTTCTTCATTTCCAACAGCCAGCCCTCAACATCTTCTCCTTTCTTGTGTTCTCCATTGAAAGTTGGTGGCTTAATCTTTCTGAGTTCACCCTGCAAGATGTCTTCCTCAAGTATTCTCCTTTGCCTCCAAACATGAGACACACTTGGGATACTGCCTGGACTTGAGCTTGCATGAGTTCTTCTAATGGACTTCCTTGGAGAATGATGGTGTCGACTCATGCTTCTTCACTGCCTATCATTCCCATGATCATCTATTTTTCTATGGGATCTTGATGTTGATACTTGTCTAGCACTAGTTGATTACTTGGTGCCAGAGTCTTTGTTAACTTACTTTTGTAGCATATTTAGGGTTTGAAGTATCTCTTCTTGAGCCTTCATGATCCTCTCATTATTGGCCTTATAGCTTTGCACTTATTTTTGCAAGCTTCTCATAGTTATAGGCTCATGCTCCTCTCTTCTCCCATTAGACCCGGTCTCAACATTATCCATGTTGGTATGCAGATCTCCAATTTCTTTTTCATGGCTGTTAAACCCTTGAGCATCCTCCATGTCTCTAGTTCTCATGTAGGAACTAAGGTCTACTTTTCTGTATCTCTAATTTTGCAAGAATGTGCATGCAATAATTGTTGTTAGAACTAAGCAAATTGCAAAATATTTATCAATTAGATTACAAGTCATTATTCATTTTAAATTATGAAGAATATTAATGCACTACTTCCAAGTAGGATTCCTTAAATGAATTCCTTTTCAAAACCACTTTCCAATGGTTGTCCCCATGCCTCAATTTGAGTTTTGAGCGAGAAATTACAACAATTACAAGTTGCAATTTCCACTCTTTTGCTACTACAAAATTCACTTTTATCACTTTTGAAGAAAATATAATGCCCAAATCAAAATTTTGGGTTGACATATCTCTTCTACTCCTCAAGACCTTTCCAACAACTATTCATTTCCTCCAATCCGAGCTCTGAGCTGAAAGATATGTTGGCAAAACAGTGAAGGAATATTCATTGGCACGTGCAACATAGTAGCAACGCTCAACAACTGTTTGATCATTTCTTGATTACATCTCCGTCGTTGATCTTTCTTAATGGATTCATTGCAGATCTAAGTCATATATCTTCTTCATTTTGGGCTTTCACGTTTTCCAATTTGCACCCTCTAGTTATGTCGCACTTAACTTGCTCTCATTCTTAGAAACTTTTTTGTATTCACGGGCTCGCGGGTGGCGCACTCGCAGATTCATATCCTATCTTCATACCTTTCATGAACCTGCCACCAACACTTAGCTTATTTTTCCTTCACAGACTCATGGACTCGTTGGCTCATAATATTGTAACATTCCTTTCATAATTCCATCAAAGAAGCCTCAACACTTAACCATTTTTCCATCTACGTGGGCTCACGGACTCATAATCTTGTAACCTTTCTTTCATAAGTCTGTTCAAGAAATCTCAACACTTAACCATTTTTCCATCTATGTGAACTCCCCATGCTCGTCACACCCGGAATCTTGGTACTTAGTCAAATTTCGAAATTTCACCATGGGAAGCAAGTCTAAAACACTTTCCCAACTCTTATATCTATGACCTTGTCCGACCGATCCACTCTTGGTACTTAGTCGATTTTCCACTTCTTACCGCGGTTTCGTGGGTCTGACAGTTGTCCTGCCACGTAGATCCACATCACCATCCAACTATCATCCCAACCAAAATGTACCTACGACCGTGGCAGTACACGTCTTTCTTCTACCACATCAGCTGGCACATGGCCTTCATGTCATGTCGACGTCATCTTACAGAAAAATGCCCAAATTTTTATGATTTTGCTTATGTTCGAAATTTTCCAAAGAGGCTCAATTCTTCACATTACCCATGAAATTTCTTTCAATTTCATTGCAGTAATTTAATAAAAATAAGTTGTAGACATACTCCATAAATTAATTCTTTTCAAATTTGCGCTCCAACATTCTGGTAACTCAACCCATTCAGGCTCAGTGTTGAAAATCGGGCTCTGATACCACATTGTAATGTTCCTAGCCACCCAGGTTGGGCCACGCCACACAAAACTCTCCTTTTTTTACAACTCTGATACCATAATGTAACGTTCCCTAGCCCAACCGAGGGATATTATTGTGCGGAATACACATAAAAACTAAATTTTAGCTAACTAAAGTAATTGTTTTACTGTTAGCCGATTTCTTGTAGCATACAGCTACAAATTTAAAACGGATTTAGCTATTGTCTATAACCATAAAACAAATGCATATAAATCATTCTAATAACCAACATGAAATGTAGCTAAACCGCTAATTTCAACAACATATAAATCATTCTCAAATACACAGAGTTCATGCACAGTAATAACATGGAAAAAAGATATAACACTTATCTTTAAACAAGAATTGTGCAACCAACTGCTTGGGATGGACGTTCAACCCAACCATAGGTTGATTGTTCCAAATCTCAACATCTAGTCACCCTCGAGCTGAGGCTAGTAATCCAAAAAAGAGGGTGGTCTCTCACAGTCCACTTGCAACTCATAAAACTCATAACCCAACTGATATTCTCCTACAACTATCCTGATTTTTCTACCAACTCTCTTCCTCCTGACCTGCCCAACCCAAGGAATGCACCATTCATTTATCAGGGATGTGCCATCCATTTATCAGGATCAACCCAAGGAATGTTCCATTCATTTATCAGGGCCTCTCCAGCACATGTAACTAGTAATCTTTTAGCCGAGAACTCAAGGCAGCTCTTTACTAGGAAAACTACCCACAAACCTACAACAACACTTGTTGTTACAATGCAACTCACTCCGTAGTTCACTCTTCGGGCCTGGAAACCTGGTTCTTCAATCTTCAGTTCCAAAATGCTCCAAATACGTTCCATCTTGCTCTAGAATTCGCCCTCCATGATTGCACCAACTTCAAGCTCTCCTCTCACTCTCTACTTTCTCTCATGCACCAAAAACTTATTTTTAAGAATTGTTGTCTCAAACCATACAAATTTTCCCCCTTTGGCTTGCCTTTCTTTACTCACACTCTTCCCCAAGATGATTGTACACAACCCCCATGTGCCCAATAACTTTGGAATGTGACCACTCACACCCACCCTCTTAAATGTATTCAATGATTAGCTTTGAGAACACCCATTCAGAAAATGGAAGGCTCATATACAAATGACAATTTTAGGAAAAATGGTTGAACTAATGTACATGGGTATTCCCCACCTTGGACCCCTCTTGGCCTTAATCCTAGAAACTTCCCCCTCTTGTGGATTAATTTATCCCCCATCTCTTGTCCATGTCCCCTTAGTAGGTGATATCACATTTTATTATTAAAACATAGAGACATAATTCACATATTACATCGCTTGGTCATAGCCACATATTAAATCCACATAAGCATTAATTAAACTGAGGATTATAGTGGGGATGTTACAGGTCCCATACCCCTTAATCTTAGACATTCATTTGCTACGTGACCTTCTGTATAACAACCTATACACCAGACTTGCGGTCAACCAACTTTGGGGAGGGTCAACTCTTGAATTTTCTCAATTAATGCAAAGTTTTGGCCCTGCAATTATGCAATATTAATATCTTATGGAGGCCTCATAATCCTTAAGTTCCCTAGATAACCTGTCATAGCCTCGATCTTCATAGACTGCTCCAATGCTTCACCCAAAGTAGCTATCCTTTGTTGAGTTAAAGAGATATGGGTTAAATGTAACGACCCCTGAATGAACCATTCTCTCTAATGATCCTCATGGATAGTGTTGGCCCTTGACCAAGTTTGAGGAATACTTGGTCATATTTGACCATTTTCGGTACTCCGACATCCAGTCGAAGAAGGAGCACATGGTGAAGAGGAGATCACGGGATATTCGCCCCTTTTTTGGGCTTTTTGGGCTTTTTGGGAATATTGTAATGGGAAGGGGATATCAGCCCTTATTTAGGCCTTTTGTATGTATAAATAGAAGGGTAGGAGATGTGTATGAAAAGAGGGGTGTGTGATGTAAAGTGAATGGCTTAGTGCATAAAGTAGATCTATGTGATCAGATGTCTGTGTGACTGTAAGAGCTCTGTGCCTACTGTAAGTATTGTAAGTGTTGAGTGCATGGGTCAGGGGAGGACTTAGTGCTTGGATCTACCCGGGGAAAGAGGATCTAGCAAGCTACGCAGATCTCTTGTCCTAGACAGGGTAGGATCTTGAAGGCTTTGTGCTGTAACTTGGTTTACCGAAGATAATAACAGAAGAAGACTTTGTGGACGTAACCCCGGGGTGGGGGTGAAACACGGTAACTCTGTGTATTGTGTTGATGTGTTTGTCTCTCTCTTGCTAAGTGCTCTGATATGTTTAGATAGATCTATTGATGCTTTGTGCTTATGAGATATGAATGCATGCTAGATATGATACATAAGATGATAAGTGCTTAATCTATTAAGTATAACCTGTTTATCATTGCTCAGTGCTTGATCTGTTGAATCTAACCTATCTTTCTATGAATAAGTACTTAGTATAAGTATTCACTGCGATTCTCTGTGCCTTCTATGAAGTTGATTAATGAACGTATATTAAGGAATAATTGATGTTAAGTGTGTTGTAGGAAAGATAATCACATATCTATGTCCCAGCTAAGGTTGCAGACACATGAGTCTTGCAACCACCCCTGCCTCTACCTCGGGTGAGACTTCATCTACTTCGCGGGTGTTGCCGAAAGGGTCGGTAGTTAGGGCTTTGTTGGTGCGCTTTTGAGCATTGAACCTCGGGTCTGCCCCTGTGCCAACAAATGGTTCTGTTGTCAAGACCTGAAACTGTGATTGCTGGGAACTAAAGAAGAAGAAGCTTTGTGCGAAATAATCTCTGTGTGTAGATCTGTTGCCCTAGTGCGCGGTGTTTTGTTTGACCTGTGAAGATTTGTGCCAAGAAAAGAGGTCAGATCTAAAGAAAGAGAGGTCAGATCTGAAGGAAAGAAGTCATATCTATGAAGAAAGAGGTCAGATCTGCAAGAAAAAGGTAAGATCTGTAAGCTTTGTGCCCTGATAATGGTAAGAATAGTTAAAAAAATTTAGATTTGGAAGCTTTGTGCTCTGTAGAAGTAAGATAAGTGAAAGTTTTTGTTTCTAAAGCATGGATCTAGGTATGTTTGATAGATTATGTCCTATAGATAAAAGAAAGTTTGATATGAATAGATATGATAAGTATAGTGATAGATATGTTATACCTATACATTGAAAGAATGTCTGGACTAACAAGTGGATGTAGGATCCTAGAAAGAGTTTTTTGCAGGGTAGTCACCATGATCCTGGTGCGTAGCATAGAAGGAGTTGGGGAACATATAAAAGAAAAAGAGGATTAACCCTCTGTTATAGTTGCAGAAGACCGGGACATCTTGCTAAGGAATGCCTTGGGAGAAGACTTAGTTGCCTCTGTTGTAAGGCTATGGACCATGAAGTATTGGATTTCCCTAGAATGATTATTAGGCTTGAGAAGCTGAATATGGAACAAACAAACCCTGAAGGAGATCAATAGACCAAGATTATAGAAAAAACCTAGAAAGAATCAAAAAAGATATTGCTACAGATGAAAGATACCTTAAATGACCACCAACATGTTAGGCTATCAGAGATCTTCAAAGAAAAGGAGAAAATCGAAGCAAGAATAGGGGACTTTGACATTGACTGTACTCTTGATGCAAAAACACAAGTGAACATTATTCCAGAAAGAACTTGGGAAGCTATAGGAAAGCCTGCCATGATCCCTTCCCTAGGAGGAACAAGTTTCTTCAGAGGAAAGCTTGTAAACCTATGTGGAAGACTCGCCCGGATACCTATGACTGTCAATGGAACTTCGAGAGAGGAAGAATTTGAGATCATTAAATTTGTTGAAGACAACACCCCATTTACCATGCTCATAGAAAAACCTTGGATTGATAGAGAACAAGCCATACGAAAAGAAGAAGAAAAAGTTTTGGAATAGAAGAAGCAAGAGTTAAAAGACTTTATGACTAGAAGGATCGTGCACTTGATTGAAGAATAGAAGAGAAGATCATAGATATTTATTATTAGTACCTTCGGTGTCGAATCTAAGAGAACAATTGAGGATCTGCAGAAGATCAAGTTACCTATTTTTGATACAAAAAAGATATTATCAAGGAACCATAAGAAAGATTTTCCACAGTGCGAAGTAACTAAGACCACAAAAGATACACATTAGAATGGTAAAAGAATTACTGAGACGAAACTCACTGGGAAGAAGGCTAGGAAGTTAAGAAAGAAGAGGGCTAATACTATAAGGTTACAAGAGGTTCTAGAGGACACTTCACAACAAGAAGAATTACAGAATTGGAGCTTCGTCGAGATATCATAACAACGACAGAGAGTACTTCGCCATGACGAAGCAATATAGTCGTTGGAACCGATATACCCGTTCGATCGCCGCTTTGAATGGATCGAAAAGCAGTTATGGGTTACCACTAGATCGTTGGATAGCACCAGAAAGGATAAGAACGGAGTTAATGAAGGCCACAGGTCCGTTGCAAGCAGACCATTGCTGAGATTGCCTACTTAGCCTGTCGCACCACACACCGAGAATACTTTTTGCCAACTGAGAATCTGAGCGCGAACCCTGAGATTTACTTACCATGAGATCATTGCCTTACTATTCACTATCATCTCTGAATTCCTGTTGCACCCGAGCCCGCTGACCCAAATTTGTATGTCGAACGAGCTCAGCGCTGCTGAGAAAACTGTTGAAGAAGTTCTAACTGATTTAATGACTGAGAGAGTCATGTCAGAATGTGGAATGTCTATAGGTGTATAGGCATCGTCCTCGAGCGCACTGCCAGCTTCCACTTCCACTGCCCGAGCAGGACCATCCCGACTGCCTTCGGAAAGAGGATCTAAGCTCGGAAATGACTTCGCCACTGTGAAGATGATCCTAAGCATCTTACCTAAATATATCCCACTACTAGGCGGACCCATAAACTGAGACTCTGTACCTAGAGACTTCGACTATGATGTAGTCACTGCGTACATCCCGAAAGGGGTGCGCGCAGTTCATGCTGACCAGGAGAAGCTCACCACCCTGAAATTCAGTGATTTTAACCTTGGAGATCGCAAGGTATAAAGTATGATATCCCCGCACAAGTATTTGACTATTACAAAAGGAAAGAACCCCAAGATTGTACCGTAGAAATGGACCCATAACCTTGTGCAGTCAACCCTCCTCAACGTAATGAAGATTCCACATTTCGGGAGGCATCATGAAGTAAATGCCTATGTCTGACTCTTGTTGTCCTCCTACCACGGAGGATACCTATGGTTGGACCGACACATCACTGTGGATCTGATTCTGATCAATCAGATTGTTGGGCTAAGCATGCAGGGCCCTGACCCGCAGGACTTTTACCTGGAAAGACCACAGATCGTGCTCTTGCTCAACGAATAAAAGACACATATGGCGATCTGGAGAAAGGCACGTGAGGTTACAAGGTAGCCTCTATCGAGAGTGGTGAAGTGCACCTCGCATGTCCGCTGATAGCAGGGAAACCGGTACATAAGAATAGACCTACACAAGTACCCGACTTTGTAGTTGACCTCGCAGGGAAATGCGCGGAGGGACTACAAATGAATTGGGCAAAATATTTGGTCAATCAGCTAGAAATTGACTGTAGAGAAGCCCAGGACCAAGGGCATGAATTCCACTTTAGCTGGTTGCTAGTATTGATCGCCTTTGTTGCATGGGAGCTACCAAAAGGCGCAACCTTCTCCGACCTCGACCCATTCGACCCATTAGCTCCAAAGTTCAGTACCTTACGGTACTCGACAGACATGAGCAAGCAGTGGCAATCAAATGCCATTTTTCACAGATACTATAACCAACTAAAAGTAGCCATAGGGGGTGAACCTCACATCACCCCGAACACTTTACAAAGGTTCTGACCTTTGATAAAGTTTAGCATTGAATACCACTTTATATACCTAACTCCACACGTTGATGAACACCAAGAACAACTTTAGTCCTATTATAAGTTGACCGAAGAAGACTTAGAAGAAATCACCAAGGAATGGTCGGCGGACCTCCTTGTTCCAGCAGATCCAATGGACATTTTAGATATTGACAACCCAGAAGTTGCGCAGGACACACCTGAGCCCAGTAAGATGAAGAAGATAAAGAAGACAAAGGAAACAAAGAAGCCTGAAGAGGTTTACGATGTAGATAGCTACTCTCTAAAGACAGCTTCCATCACACTTGATCAAGAAGGTAACAACGATGACCTAGAGGAAGTCGAACAACAACCAGAAGAACAAGTCAAAGTTCCAAAGAAGAGAAAAGGGTCACCTTCGATGTCTTCCTCTAAGAAGAAAGGAAAAGCGACCATGACCAAGATGAAGACCACGCTCAACCCTGATGACTTCAGCTTTCTCCTCACAACTTTGAATGAAGCCATAGAAGAAATTGCAAAAAAGTAGGAGGCCAAGCAACAGACGATGTATGACAGAATTGAAGTCGAGCTCCAAGGATTGCAACAAGCAATTCAATCTAACCGCGCAGTCTCCACTGCGCCCATGCCAGAAGGAACAACCGAAGCAGGAGATGAATCAGTTCAACTATGTAGGATTGCCAACATAGTCGAAGTATGCCTTCAGAAAACAGAAGAAGTAACAACGCAGGCCACCTAGGCCCTAAAGAAAGCACAGGAGGAAATCATAGAGCAACGTCGAGCTGCACAGCAAGAGAAGGAGGCCATCCATGAGAAATTTGATAGAGACAGACAAAAAATCTAAAAGGAGAAGGAGCAGCTTCTCGCGAAGCAGATTGGAATCGAAGAAGTTGTCAACAGAGCATTTCACTCTGGGACCAACTTAGAACAAAAGGCCGAAGAACCCTTAGACCGTCAAGTGATGAAGCTTGCTGAAGTTATTCAACAACTACAGTAAAGGGTCGTGGACTTAGAGCTTCAGATCATCCCAAGTACCCTGCAAGAAGAGCGCGACCAACGAGAAATAACTGCCTGGGGTACAGTAGAAAGGATTAAAGAACTCACTGAAGAATGTAAACAACTAAGTACTAGAAGTGCACAGATACATGAGAACCTGAAGGAGTACCCGAAATTACATAAACTAGAGTCGTAGCTCCAGAAGGCGAAGCGGCATGCAGATAGACTTCAGATGCAGTTGAAGGCCCTATCAACTATAGAGAAAATGAAGTGATCCCACGAGCAATGTGTCGCATAGCAGCAGATCCACATGATCCAGAGCAAGGTCATGGAAGTGATGCAACAACTTCAACCTTTGTAGGATAAGGCATGTCAACTATTTTTAGAGATTGAGAACCAAGGGACAGAGCTACAACATGTCGTGATTACAGAAGAGCAACGCCTAGAAGGACTAGTCAATAACACACTCATCCAGGAGTTCACCTAGCGGGAGGAAATCACAAAGCAGTAGGTCGAAGCAGCTCTAAGCGTTCGAAGTGAAACTGGTAAGACCTGAGTGACTCGGGACGATTCACATGTGAGTGTTGGGGGGCTGTTGGCCCTTGACCAAGTTTGAGGAATACTTGGTAATATTTGACCATTTTCGGTACTCCGACATCCAGTTGGAGAAGGAGCACATGGCGAAGAGGAGATCACGAGATCTCCGCCCCCTTTTTGGGCTTTTTGGGAATATTGTAATGGGAAAGGGATATCGGCCCTTATTTAGGCCTTTTGTATGTATAAATAGAAGGGTAGGAGATGCGTATGAAAAGGGGGGTGTGTGATGTAAAGTGAATGGCTTAGTGCATAAAGTAGATCTATGTGATTAGATGTATGTGTGACTGTAAGATCTATGTGCCTACTGTAAGTATTGTAAGTGTTGAGTGCACGGGTCAGGGGAGGACTTAGTGCTTGGATCTACCCGGGGAAAGAGGATCTAGCGAGTTGTGCAGATCTCTTGTCCTAGATAGGGTAGGATCTTGAAGGCTTTGTGTTGTAACTTGGTTTACCAAAGATAATAACAAAAGAAGACTTTGTGGACGTAGCCCCGGGGTGGGGGTGAACCACAGTAACTCTATGTATTGTGTTGATGTGTTTGTCTCTCTCTTGCTAAGTGCTCTGATATGTTTAGATAGATCTGTTGATGCTTTGTGCTTATGAGATATGAATGCATGCTAGATATGATACATAAGATGCTAAGTGCTTAATCTATTAAGTATAACCTATTTATCATTGCTTAGTGCTTGATCTGTTGAATCTAACCTATCTTTCTGTGGATAAGTACTTAGTATAAATATTCACTGCGATTCTTTGTGCCTTCTGCGAAGTTGATTAATGAACGCATATTAAGGAACAATTGATGCTAAGTGTGTTGTAGGAAAGATAATCACAAATCTGTGTCCCATCTAAGGTTGCAAACACATGAGTCTTGCAACCACCCCTGCCTCTACCTCGGGTGAGACTTCATCTGCTTCATAGGTGTTGCCGAAAGGGTCGGTAGTTAGGGCTTTGTTGGTGCGCTCTTGAGCATTGAACCCTGGGTCTGCCCTTGTGCCAACAGATAGGGTTCACTAATTTCCCTATCACATCCTTAAATATCTAGTTGTATTCCCAAGCAGACTCACCATCTCTCTGCTTTATCTCCCGCAACTTAGAGAGAGCTTGTTGCTCTAACTGTGGTAACCAAAATTTTGTTTTAAACCTATACTTCATACGTGTAAGCATGTAGGCTTGCGCATGAGCCCCTAACTCGACTGCCTTTATGTACCACTTCAGAGCCCAACCTCTCAAGGTAGTCTGAAAATCAACTAACTTGTTTTCATATAAGGTTCTGCGAGACCTCCAGATGGCTTCACATAGAAACCAATGTTGCTCCACATCCTCATCACTTTTACCCCAAAATTCAAGGTATTGGGTTAGAGATCCTGCATGTTGATTTTCCATCGGGGGATTTGGAAACCATAATAAAATGAACCCCAAAGGTCCTGGTTGCAATATAACTGAGAAACTTGTCACACTTCCACTACTACTACTATTCAAACTTGTTGAACTCGAAGGGCTAGGACTAACAGAAATTACAGAAGGGTTTGTTATAGACATTACCATATTTGTAGATGGCGCTGGGGGAATGGGTGATTCAAGGCTGGTTCCTTTACCTCTGGAAACAATTCTTTGATCTAAGGGATCTTGTTCATTTGTTGTGATGTGTTTATCTGGTGATGCAATCTGAAATCCTCTGGTGTTACAGGTTTTGATTCTCCCATGAATTCCTCACGGGTTTCAGTTGAGTATTATTCTTCATTGGTGGTGTTTATCCTTACTCTTTCATCCATCTCTTCTAAACTTCCTTCATCTTGTATGTTTCTTCTATAACCTTCACCTCTTTCACCAAATATCTCCTTCAACCATTGGCTAGCCAACCTTCCTTGTCTCTGTAACTCCCGCAACTTTTCTAACTCTCTTATGTGACTACTCTCAAAATTTATCTCCTTTCACAACTGATTGGGTCTCTTCATCACTTTTCTCGTATGTTTCTTCCACCTCTTTCCAACAATAAAAACCCTCCTCTGAGCTTGTTCCTCCTTTGTACTTTTCTCTTGACAACCTCCCATATCTCCTAGAAAATATTCCTTAACCTAACTCATGAACCCTCTCATAAATCACCCTCCCCCCCATGTAGGAGTGTAACACACCCACTACGGAATTTAAAATTTTCGGCCTTTTCTTCTTTTCTCCGAGGAATAGAATTTCCTCGAGTCCCTATGGGACCTGATACAGATCCTGTCATCCCTTATCCACACTCATCTGATCGGTGGTTATGGCCACAGACCTTATCGGAGGGTACTCATTGACTTTCACGATACGGGAAATCGCGATACAGGTATTCCCTTGTTCACTTCGGGGTTTCATCCATCGAAATTTTATGGCTAGCGAATTACAAGGAAAACTGACCCTTGAGAGTCCCGGGCACCGGAAATCCGAAACACCAAAACCATGTGTGCGAATCCATTTCGGGACTTTGCCTATCAGGATTTCGCAAGTTAGAAGTTCGGGGGATGCGATGACAGAAGGTCTCACATTGGGGTCTTCCGGGAGCTGAACTCTGAATTACTAACTCTAAACATACTTCCCTGTTTCGGGATTTCCTCCATCGGGAATTCGGGATATGCGACGACAGGAGGTCTCGCACTTAGGTTTCCCGGGAGTCGAAACTCCCAAACCTTAACATACGTATAGTTGTATATATGTGTCGCTCAGTCCATTCTGGGAATTCGCAGACCGGGTTTTCGGGACTGGTGAACATAAGCAAACTTACCGTCAGGTATCCCGGGTGCCGACGCACCAAATACCATTTGTGTTAAGCCATTTCGGGACTTCGCAAGTCGGGAGTTCGGGAGATGCGAGTACAAGGGAATACGCCCTTGAGCATTCCGATTTCCAAAGTGTCGAAGTCTCGTAACCTATCCACGTATTGTTCTTTTGGGACTTCACCCATCGGGATTTCGAGACTGACGTGTACAAGAAGACTGACCCTTGGGTTTCCTGGTTGCCAAAACACTGAAACACCAAGGCTTACCCATGCTAGGCCTTTTCCGGATCTCATACTTCGGGATTTCGCGATGGGTAATGACAAGAAGTCATAGCTACTCCATCCTATTATCATTTCAGGATTTCGCGAATCAGAGTTTCGCAATGTGCGCAGACAGGAGATCTCGTGCCTAGACCTTCCGAGAGCCGAAACTCCGAAATACCGACTCCTAAACCTACGCATCTATTTCAGGGTTTCTCCCATCATAATTTCGCGAACCAGAGATTCGAGACTTGCGAGTATAAAGGGACTCGCACTTAGGTATCCCGGGTACCGAAATGTCGAACTATACTATCTCATCCACTCCTTAAACTATTTTTGGGTTTCTGTTATCAAGGTTTCATGACTCGCGATGATCAGGGTTCTTCCCCTTTGTCTTCCCAGGTACCAAAATACCAAAATGCTTACTGGAAGCCACGTGTCCTATAAATGGACGGTCCAGATACTCCCACGAACCCTAGGGATATACGGTCCTGATTTCTTTGCTACATACGAAGATAAAAGGAAAGGGGTTGAGGCATTAATGCCCTCGTTTCTTCCTCCAATCTAACAGTCGCGACTGACCTCAGATCTTCCGATAGGATCTCACCCGTCAATCGATACTTATCCACACGCTGCCATTTCGGGATTTCGCAAGTCGGGGTTTCGGGACTTGCGAGTGCAAGGGGACTCGCCCTTGGGTATTTCAGGTACCGAAATGCCGAAATGTTGAGGTCTACAAGGACCATTCTCCCTCGTGCAAGATTTTAAGACTTAAACTATAACATCCTCCTTCGGGTCCTCAAGTAATTTACACCAGGTTTTGAAGACCAAACTAGAAGGTCTTCTCGAAGGTAAGGGAGTGGTCTCAAAAGGGTGCCTTCGTGAGGAAATCTATCCAAGGCATCAGGTAGGACAAACACAGAAACAAATCTCCCGAGAGAAGACTTGAAAATCTGTATTAATTCATCATATATATATATATATATAAACATAAGCCATACGTGGTCTTTCCAATAAAAACATGCAGCCATCATTTCTGATCAAAACACCATGCAGAAAGTCTTATACCGAAACCATTCATAATTGCACAGACTATGAACATACATGTTAGCAAATAAATTTCAAGATACAAGATATAACACTTATCAGAAAAACACCAGGTGATGCAACTGCTGAGAGGGGTGCTCGTTTCCACCCAATCGTGGGCTCAGCGATTCCGAATGGATTTACCACTAGCCACCCCCAAGCTAAGACCACGATGCTGCGAGACTGAGTCTCTGTTCACCAGTGACCGAGAACGAAGGTTACTCTCCTTCTTCTCCGCTATCACTCACTCTGTAGTTTTTCCAGAGTTCTTTCGATCTCTCTTCCTCTTTCCCCCGCGTCTGCCCCCTTGATCGCACACTCTTCCTGTGTTTTCTCTTTTCGGCGAGGTTGCGTGTGGCACGATCTTCCTCACGGTGGTCAGGTCTGAGGACTCTACGGATGGGCAGTTCACCCCCATCCCTCATTACTCATGAGGAGCCATTTACCTACCAACCTGGCAAGTGATTTAATTTAGGGCCAACGAGCCGCTCTTGGTTCTCCGGGCCAGTGAAGTCCAAATACGATATTGGTTTCGGTGGAAGTTAACGCCACCATTCCAGGTGCCTTCCACCACCTTTCTTCAACCATCATGGTCTCTTTTTCAGCACATCCCCCTCTCAGCAGTCCTGCAATATATATATATATATATATATATATATATATATATTCATAATATTATTTACATTCATCAACCTTTTTCACAAGGTC
>JASDQU010010184.1:209628-220517 GCA_032191745.1 Picea mariana
ACCAAGGCTTGATGGGTAGAAATATACATTCTGGAATAAAAGGGTGAAAACCTTTTTACAGGAACAAGGATTTGATGTTTGGCAAGCAATAGTAGATGGGTTTACAACACCGACCACTCCTCCAATCGACATATATGGAAAGAAGCTCAACGAAAACAACTCAAAGGCTAAAGGTACTATTCTGAGCAGTTTAGTTGATTCAATTTTTGTCAAAGTTATGCATTTTGATAGTAAAAAGGATATTTGGGATAAACTCCAAAATATTTATGAAGGAGATGCCAAGGTAAAGGGAACTAAGCTTCAAATTTTCAGAGTTAAGTTTGAACATTTTAAGATGAAGGAAGATGAAGACATTGAATCCTACCTTCTACGAGTTGATTAAGTAGTCAACACTATTAAAGGATTGGGAGTAGAAGTTGATGAATCAGTGGTTGTTCAAAACTTATTGAGGTATCTTCATATGATATTTGATTCTAAAATATCAGCCCTAGAAGAAAGAGAAGATCATGTTACATTGAGCATGGACGAGCTACATGGAATATTTACAGCCCATGAGATGAGAACAGAATAGGAGAACCTAGTCACAAAGGAAGCATATTTCAAGGCACCCAAAAAGAAAAGGAAGAATCTCAAGCAAAATTCAAAACCAAGTTGTAGTTGCATTGATTATTTAGACGAATATGTAGAGATGGATAACTTTGTGAGAAAATTATAGAAATAAACTGGTAAATATAAATATATGATTACGTTGAAATGTTTTAATTATGTGGTATTGGTCATTTTGCTTATAAATTTACTCACAGTAATAAATACAGTGATGAAGAAAAATCTTCTAAAAGGGAAAAAAAACATCAAAAGGGAAACAAGAGAAGAAAAATAAGAAATTCTTCAAGAAAAGTTTCTACTCAAAAGATGATAGTTCCTCATTAGATGAGGATGATAATGACAGTAACAGTGATTCAGAAAGAGTAATCTTCATGGCAGTAGAATATAACTCTAAATAAGAAGGTGAATTCGATCTCAGAGAAGAGATAATATGTGCATTAAAAGAACTCAAAAAGGAAATAAAGAAACACAAGTCACTCAAGGTAGAGTTAAAAATGAAAGAGGAATATCAGAATTCCAACTTTGAAGAACCAGAGAAGATGATCATGAGTCTAAAAAATCAAATATAATAAGAAAAAATAATTGAGGAAATTATTAGAAGTCAGTTAGAAGAAAAGGAGAAGATGATCAAAAGCTTGGAAGCATAAGTAGTCTCTTTAAGGAAAGATCTTTAGAAGAAAGATATGCATCAGAAGATCACCAAAATATTGGATCAAATCATCAACAGTCAAAGATCATCAGATGATAGATCCAGACTAGGATTCAATCAAGTATAGAATGAGAAAGGGTCAATATCCAAGACAACAAAACATGAAGCAGAACAAAGAATCTATGCAAATATTGTCAAAGATTATTTCAAGAAGGAAGAATGCATGCCCCCAAAGAAGAAGATTCCATAAGTAAAAAATATTGAAGAAGACAGGTTCAGAAGGAGTGCATCACAAAGAAGATCATCTGTTCCCAGGTATCAAAGATTCTTTTATGTTCATTGTTTTAATTATGCTAATTTTGGACATAAAGTTGTAAATTGCAGAGCCTATCCCAAGAACATAAGTAACAATTTAGGTTAATTAAATAATAGTTATCCTAGAAGATATTATGAAGCATATAGTAGGAACCAAAACAGTTTTGGTTCATTGAGAAATGAAGTAGAATGCTACAAATACAAAAATTTTGGTCACATAGTGAAGAATTGTAGATTGACTATTCCACCTAGGGAATCACAATAGAAAATTAACATCCAGATATTAGAACCATAAGGGATATGGAAAAGAAAGAAGAATCAATGCTCACTTTCTCTACATGCCCAACACTAGAAAAGTGATTGGTATGTTAATAGTGGTTGTTCAAAGCACATGACAGGTGACAAGAACAAGTTTCTAACTATTAAGAAAGATAAAGATGGATGAGTTTCCTTTGGAAATACTCATTCAACTAAAATAATAGGTAGAGGCATAGTTAAGCTTGGAAGAAAATATGCAATGGTAGAAAATGTTCTATAGGTTGAAGATATGAAGCACAATCTGTTAAGTGTAAGTCAAATGTGTGATCAAGGACACACACTTCAGTTCGACTCAAAGAAATGAGAAATAAAGAAAGAAGGATAGGGTAGGTTAGTAGCAACATCTATAAGGAATATAAACAACATATATGTTTTGAATGAAATTGGAAAGGAGAGTTGTTGTTTAGGGAATGAAAACGAAAGTTGGATCTGGAAAATAAGAATAGGTAACATGCACTTTGACAATATTTTCAAAATTAACAAAATGAAAGAAGTAAGATAAATGCCTAAAATATCAAAGTCAGTGAATACTCTATGTAAGAATTGTCTACAGGGAAAACATACCAAGACTAAGTTTAAATCAAATGATTACTCAACAACAAAACCATTCGATATTGTACACACTAATCTATGTATACCAACAAGGACAAAGGGATTAAATGGTGAACAATAATGCATGCTACTGATTGATGACTACAAAAGAATGACTATAGTTTGCTTTCTTAAGAAGAATTTAGAGGTGTTTGAGAACTTCAAGATATACAAAGAGATGGTTGAAACAAAGATAGACTTGAAAATAAAATGTTTGAGATCAGACAATGGTGGAGAGTTTACATCAAAATTATTCATGGATTTTTGTGGAAAACATGGGGTAAAGAGACAATTCTCAGCAGCTAGGACACCTTAGAAAAATAGAGACATTGAAACAAAGAATGGGGAAATATAAGAAATGGCTAGAACCATGTTGAAATATTCCAAGTTGGGTGAAATCTTTTGGGTACAATTAGTACATTCTACAATTCATATCTTGAATAGAGGAATGCTCATAAGTAATAGTATTAAGACTCCCTACATGTAACACACCCACTACGGCATAATAAATTTTTCGTCTTTTCTCGAGGGATAGAATCCCTGAAGTCTTACGGGGGCTTAGCGCATGCTAGCTCTTCCCTTTTCCACCTCCATGTGATCATCGGTTATGACCACCGACCAAACAACTAGGCACCTTTTCGCATTTTGTGACTCAACGATATAAGCGAGTCGAGTCTTTCTACTCTACAAACCCCGAAATGCCAAAATGTAGAACCCCGAAAGGGACGGCGAGTGACAAGCTCCCCGCTTGGGTCTTGTCCACGTGACCCTGTTCCGTGACCACGTGCTAAATCGATAAAGCACTTACCGTCTTTTCATGATTTGGGGAATCGCGATGTGATGTATTTTCCTCTCCCTTTCAAATCCCTGAAACTCTGTAATCTCCAAATTTCCCCTCCAAAGGGAGATCAATGGCTATAAGCCTCCCCTGATCCGACGGTCCTGGCTGTATCGGGATTTCAGAAATTGGGAGTTCAAAATGCAAGAGAGTCAAGTCTTCTGACTCTTCAAACCTCGAAACCCGATACTCGAGTTCTTGTATGAGATCCGACGACTCTCGATGTCTTGGATCCAACGGTTTGGATCTTTTCGAAGTTTCGTGAACCGGGAGTTCATGATGCAACGACTCCAAAACTCTTGTCACCCCAATCCCCGAATTTCTATATGGGGATTCGTATAGGAGATCAACGATCCTTGAGGATTTGGATCCAACAGTCCATGGGATTTTGGAGCTTTCCTCGAACTCTAGCCACTCACCACACGTCTCCTCCGATGGACGATCTAGATCCTTTCGGGACTCCTCCTTTCTACCATAGAGCGCATCATGGTTTCGGGTACCGGGATTTTGTGACTTGTGAAGACAAGGGTTCTTTCCCTTTGGTTCCCTAACTGTTGAAACACCGAAATGATTACCGACCACCACATACCCTTATAAAAGGACGGTCCAGATACTCCCATGAAACTTGGGGATCTACGGTCTCGATTTCTTCGCTACTTACGAAGATAAAAAGGAAAGGGGTTGAGGCATTAACAACCCCGTTTCTTCCTCCAATATAACAGTCGTGAATGACCTCAGATCTTTCGACAGAATCTTGTTGATCGATACTTAACCACACGCTGCCATTTTGGGATTTCGTAAATCGGGGTTTCGGGACTCACAAGTACAAGAAAACTCGCACCTAGATACTTCGGGTGTTGAAACTCTGAAAACTCTTAATTTACCCCCACACTAATAATTTGGGATTTTGCAAGTCGGGGTTTCGGGACTTGTGAGTGCAAGGGGACTCACCCTTGGGTACTCCGGATACTGAAATGCTGAAATGTTGGGATCTATGATGATCATTCTTCCTCGCACAGGATGGCTAAGACTTGTGCCACCAAATTCTCTTTCAGGTTCTTGGTAAGCTTTCCAGAGAGGGTATCTCTGTGGAGAGATCTATTCTGGGTATTCCTAGAGACGAATAAGGGCATAGATTTTCCAAAAGCAGACTTGAAGTCTGAATTAGTTCAATATATGTATATATAAATCTATCCATAAACATAAGCCATACGTGGTCCTTCCAATAAAAGCATGCAACCACTATTTCTGATCAAAACACCACACATACAGTATTATACTCAAACCATTCATAAATTGCACAGACTATGAGCATACATGTCAGCATATAAATTTTAGGATACAAGATATAACACTTATCAGAAAAAACACCAGAGGTGATGCAACTGTTGAGAGGGGTGCTCGTTTCCACCCAACCATAGGCTCAGCGAATCCAAATGGATTTACCACTAGCTATCCCCGATTTGAGACCATGATGCTGTGAGACTGAGTCTCTGTTCACCAGTGACCGAGAATGAAGTTTACTCTCCTCTTCTCCGCTATCACTCACTCTGTATTTTCTAGAGTTCTTTTCCTCTTTTTTTCTCCTTCCCTCACGTTTTCCCTCCTGCTCACACACTTTTCCTGCCTTTTCTCTTTTCGGCGAGGTTGCATGTGGCACGATCTTCCTCGTAGTGGTTAGGCCTGAGGAATCTACGGATGGGCGGTTCACCCCTATCCCTCATTACTCATGAGGATCTATTTTCTTACCAACCTGGCGAGTCATTTAATTTGGGGCCAGTGAGCCTCTCTTGGTTCTCCGGGCCAGTGAAGTCCAAATACGGTATTGGTTTCAGTGGAAGTTAACGCCACCATTCCAGGTGCCTTCCACCACCTTTCTTCAGCCATCGTGGTCTCTTTTTCAGCACACCCCCCCCTCTCAGTAGTTCTGCAATATATATATATATATATATATATATATATATTCATAATATTATTTACATTCATCAACCTTTTTCACAAGGTCCATTCACATCACACATTCACATTTCTGAGTTTGCCACAATACTTGGCCAGTACAGTTATTTTTACAGACTGGGGGAAACAGGGTGTTACAAGGAGTTTATGTTGCCATATCACTTGAAGGAACAAGTAACATTCCTTATTCTACTAGTAAAAATTTGATCCATAAGGGGATTTCCCGCAATAATATTCCTCTTGCTCCTTCTCTAAATATTTCTTCAACTTTTGAGAAGGCTTGATGATTCTCTACAACAAACTTGATAATATAACCCTCCAGAACAATCTACACCCAAAACTCCACGGCACAAGAAACCTGATGATCTAATCGATGAAGAGTTACTAAACCCTCAGCGATCCAGTTATATCTCTTTTTGACTCGATCTTTGTACTCAGGAGTTTCTTGCAGTTTATCTAACCACTGAAATACTTCTTTAGAAAATATAATCTAAAAGATCACGTACTAGTCACTAGCAGGCTCTTAATAGAAAACGATGCTTTTTACAACCCTTAATCTTATGTGTCACAACTCTGCTTCCTATTGTATGAATGTGTCACACCTTCATTCCCACTAGTTCTTGACATCATACTTATAGATCCAATGAGGCATCCTCTAAAAGCTCACTTTAAAGCTTAGGTCCCAGCAACAGAACCATTTGTTGGCGCAAAATCAAGACCATGGTTCTCAAAGGTTACCAACAAAGGCACCACTGTAGTATATATATGTTGGCATATTTAACCTTCTGCAAGGGAAGGAGGTCTCACCCAAAGAGTAGTTGAGACATGTGTGGTGAAGTGAGTTAATGAGAATTCAACATCAGGTCTAACTAGCACTTTGTAGATTCATAGATTGTTGCTTAAAGATGCATAGAGACAATGATCAAGTATGGAACAGACATAAAGTAAATAGTTTACGCGAAACAATCATGGATCCAAGCACATCATAACAAGTGCAAGAAAATAATTTTAAGGGCCCAAAACATTCTATTTTATTCATTGTATCATCATCAATTGTCAACAACAAGTATATCTCCCATGCAATATCCTACACAATGAAATCTAGACCCGAAACCCATTACAGACTCAAAACCCTTACTACATAAGGACAATAAATCCTAAAGAACCCAGTACAATAAGTCATCATGACTATGACACTTGATCCCGAATCTGATAGTATATCTCTCCTATATGCTCATTCATTAACTCGGTAACTCGTTAACCCCTCCTTCAATGGACTACCTTCTAATTTATACCTTTCCTTTTGTCACTTCTTGCTATGTTTTCGACTTTCTGTTGGCATCCACTGCTTTTTCAACTGTTGCATGGCACTTTTAATTGCTTCTTCTTCTTTTACGCTATGATTTAGCTCGTAGTCTTCTAGATGTTTCCATTGCTCTCCAATTGGCATGTGATGATTTTGACTCCTTCCACTGTGCATCATATTTCCATTATGCCACGACACTTTCCCAAAACCAAAACATGCCCAAAAACGAAGGGCCCAACACTAGCTTCAAACTATGACAACTTAAAATGGATATTATCCACGAAATACTGGGCACATTTATATTTAACCAAGGGTTTCAATGTAAGTGAGAAAATAGAGGCCATAAACCCAAGATCATATTCATCAACAATTTTATCATCATCATTTCCCAAAATTGCAGTCATCATTGCTTTAACTTTCCTAGATGTTTCAGGAAACATATCAGTCTTAAGAATGACAATATCTTTGGGAACATTAATATTTTGACATAAATAGGACTATAGTAAAGTAGTTTTGTCTTGAGAACTCAATCCTTTGAAACACTTTGTTAATACTCTTTCATTTAGTGTTTCGCTTTGAGGGTTTTGAGGCAGCTTTAGCATTTCAGTAATAGATTGGTAATTTATCGCAAATAAAACTGACC
The DNA here is from genome assembly GCA_032191745.1 of Picea mariana. Classification (NCBI taxonomy): domain Eukaryota; kingdom Viridiplantae; phylum Streptophyta; class Pinopsida; order Pinales; family Pinaceae; genus Picea; species Picea mariana. Next base: position 216,851 of record JASDQU010010184.1, read on the forward strand.
CAGTGTTTGAAATGACATATCTTTAAGTTGGTTTGTAATTTGAAGCACACCAGGATAGGAATTCAGAAAAATTATATGCCAGAGGGATGATGAACTTTTCTAAATCAGACTCCCATGCATGATAAATATCAACAAGGTCTCTAAAATGATGCATGGCTAACTGGTGTAATTCAAATAGGTCGAAAGACATTATAGGGTCATATATATATTTATCTCTATCGTCCAAATATTGCTATTCAATAGTAAGAGGTCTTTTTGTTTTAGCAGACTTAGACGATTCCATTTCAAAATTTAAAATGGAAGAGAAGTGAAAAAGTTTTGAAACCCTTGGGATAAAGCTTAATCCAAAGAGACTGGAACAAGGAAGAAAAAAAGTAATTTCTGAATTAACTGTCTCTGTAACAAGTCTCCAGCAGTCTGGCAATAGTAGCCATGGCTCTAAATAAGCAGATTAGTAAGTTAAGAAACTCTGGTAGTTAGTAGGCATGTTTGTATTCACAGATGTTGTAGTTAAAGATTATGTAGTCAAGGTAAAAGTCCCAAAGAAACAATGGGCATTTTGTAATCTGAACCAGTGGCTCTGCCACATCTTTTAATATAATCTCATATCCGTTTTTGTAAAAAAAAAAGCTTAATCCAAAGAGATTTGGGCTTTGATGATGATGTTCATTGGTAATTTGAACAACATTAACCTCAAATTCTCATTAATAAAAACAACCTTTAATGCGAGATTTAACTTTTATTGTTGGCATTGTGTAGTGTCGTTGTTTCAGTACACGCTTGCACACACACTAACCTTCTTAACACTAGGGGGTTTGAGACCCACAGTTCGTCCAGAGCGTGTCCAAAAAAAACCCTTAAGCACCGACATATCAATCCTCGACTGAGGTCGAGGAAGGTCTCACCCAAGATGTAGAGAGGATCACAAAGACCACAAGGTCTTGTGTTGGGGATGGAGGATCAAACATAACTAACAATATTGTAAATGGCATCCATGTAACTCACATATGATAATCTAACAAGAACTAAGAATTAAAACCATAAACGCACATGTGTTACTCATTCATAACAAACACATGATATAACAAAATTGCCATATCTTTATTCTCAGACATATTCCATTGTATTAGAGATATACATTGTGTTGAATAACTGAGTTGAACAACTATAAGACTTCATCTCATTACTATATAAATAATGGGAATACAAAAGTATGCACCTTGTGCTAAAATTTAAGATTCAGACAAATGTAAGACACAAAAGACTTCTCCATACAACATAGGATTACAATAGGCTAACTCATAGCTCTAGGATTGATGCATTCAGAAATTATCCAACCTCCTTTCGGAGCTGAGAGCTTTCTTTTATATCTCTTTCTACTAGGGAACATTGTCCTTCACTATTCTACTCGACTCACTTGTTTGATCTAATGGCCTCACATGCTTATGGTAACTGCCATGACTCCATGTAGGTTCTTTGCATTAGGGGAAATCTTAACTACCTGATCAACTCATCTTCTGGCCGCCCCATGTCTTCATATACTGTTGGCAACGATCATTTTGGGAGATAACTTGGTGATTTCTTTCTTGCATCTGATGGGCATCTCCTTGGTTTTCGACGCAACTGAACAAACTTGGACCGACACTCTTAACTGACAAAACTCAGACTGGTGCGCCCTTGACCACCTTTAGACTTGGCGCGCTACTTAAAAAAAACCGGTCGAATGCGCACATCATGGCATTCTTCCTCGCATATCCTTAGGTGTTCACAAAACTACTGGATGAGCGCGTAAAACTTTCGTTTGTGCGCACACACAAAACTTGACCCAAAACTTTGGGTGCCAACATTTATCCATAAAAATAGCCCTAAATACATGGCAACATCTAATTCGTTGAAAGGGTCAACAGGTGCGGGGGGATTCATTTTTTACTTTGAAGGAAATTTAATTATTGAATATTCATGGGGGTTGGGGCACAACACAAATAATCAGGCGAAGGTCCTTGTGGTGTATATGGGAATGCAACTAATTCAAGCAGAAAATTTCACGTGAATCCTAGTCATCAAAGACTCTGATCTAATCATAAACGGGCTTCGGAGGTTGAGTAAAAATGCTCATTCCAATTGTAAGAAGATCTACCAAAGAATCACAAGCACTAAGAAAAAATTTAAATCACTTGACTATTACCATATTTACAAGAGACAAAATGGGCAAGTCGATAGTCTTGCTAAAGCAGTAAAACATTTAAATCAGGGCACCATTAGACTCAATGGGTAACTCTCACTTCAATATCTTCCTTAATTAAATGTTGCAATTATTCAAAAATATGGTAAGACCCAACAGCAAGGGTCAAATCAATGTATTAATTATAGAAATGAAAAGATTGGGAGGGGATGTGACCCTACCTCTTGTCTACATCAAGGCCATAGGCGCCAACAGGAATCGTGACGCAACAAGGGTCCCTCTCATACTCATGACACGAGGTCACACTTCACATCTCCACATATTACTTCTCCCTCGTGTGATAACATTTAAACCCACTGCATTTGAGTTGATGGCTCTATGTGGGATCATATTTTCGTTCTTTGGAGCCATTCCCTTCAGCTCTATTAGCATCTCATCTCACACGGGAAGCTCATCCAGGTTCTCAGTTCTTGCAATGATTCCTCCCCACACTCCATCATTATTGTGTATGTCACCGCCCTTTCAATTCTGGGCTCTCTTGGCAATGCCAATTGGAAAAATATTGCAGATCGTAGCCAAGATGCACACAACATTTGGGATTCTCAGGATAATCGAGTTAGCTCTTGTTACACAGGTTACATACAATGATTTATCCTTTGGATTCATTTTGTGAGCACCAGCATTGCTCCAATCATGTGGTGTCATAGTTGTATCCCTTGTGAATGCACTGAATGCAAGGTGGATAAAATATAAGAACAATTGCAACATCAACAAACTGAAATGGAGTCATTGCAAGCTTCTAATTCCCAACTCATCGGTCAATTGCATGAGCAGGAGGCGAAAAAGAATGAAGAATTGGCCATAGTCTTTCTGACAAGCAACCAACATTTTGCACAGATCCGATCCCTTCGCAGAAACACTCAGAGACACCTTCCAAATGCTCCAGTTCAACAACATCCAGTCCCGTCAGTCGGTTCGACAACATCTTGTGAAGTCCTACATCCCACACCGCATTAGCTCGAAAGGGATCCTATAGAAAATTCTCTAGAGGGGGTGGATACATAGTTAAAGTTGATATTAATCAGGCTCATGAATCGAAAAGTTTTGTTTTCACTATTTTCCTTTGTTAGATTGTATACATGGAATAACTATAGCAGTTTTTTTGTATATTTAGAAGGAATTCCGAGCCATCTGAAGAAATGTAAGGCTCTCTTTCTTCTCAAGGCCTTTGGCCATTTTGAAATTTTGTATCTCATGGTTGTTTTTTCCTAAGCACAACACTTTTTTTATAATAAAGCTCATAATTGTTTCTATAAAAAAAAACATCAAATTCACTGAAATGACTAATTAAAATATATAAATCTTAAAACAAATCAATCATTTCTCCATTACATCACTTGGCGTCGACATTCCATGTTTGCATTCCATCATCGTGACAAGTGTCAATTTCACATTCATTTCAGGGGGGTCCCTAGCAGTTTTGAA
>JASDQU010010184.1:226976-241009 GCA_032191745.1 Picea mariana
CAATCCATAGTGATCTATCATAAGTACAAATTTTCTTCCTAGGAGGTAATGCCTCCACATTTTCAAGGCATGCACTATGGTAGCCAGCTCTAGATCATGGGTCACATAGTTGACTTCGTGCTCATTCAATTTTTAGGATTCATAGTAGATCACACTTCCTCCCTTCATAAGGACTCCTCCAAGCCCTTCCTTATAGGCATCTGTGCACACGAGGAAGTCGGCTTCGGGATTGGCAATCATCAACACGGGTGCATGGGTCAGTAGATGTTTCAGGGTTTGAAATCTTTCTTCACATTTCTGTGTCCACGGGAATTTTGTCCCCTTCTTCTAGAGGGCAGTGACTGGACAACCAATATTGGAGAATCCTTTTATAAATATCCTATAGTATCCTGCTAATCCCATAAAGGATCTGATATCTGAAACATCCTTTGGGGTAGGCCATTCCATGATAGACCTGATTTTGTCAGGGTCTACTGCTACTCCTTCTTTGGATAGAACATGGCCTAAGTAATGTATTTGCTTCTGGAAGAATTAACATTTTCTGAATTTGGCATAGAGTTGACGTTCTCTTAGCACTTGCAACACAAGTCCAAGATGCTCTTCATGCTCTTTTCTGTTCTTGGAGTAAATTAATATATCGTCAATAAAAACAAGAACAAATTTGTCTAGGAATTTGCTGAGTACATTGTTCATCAAGCACATAAAAGTGGCAAGGGCATTGGTCAACCCAAATGGCACTACCATGAACTCATAGTGACCATACCTCATCTGGAAGGTAGTTTTATGGATGTCTTCACCCTTGATTCAGACTTGATGGTATCCCGACCTCAAATCAATCTTTGAGAAAATAGATGCACCCCCCAATTGATCGAACAAGTCATCGATCTTGGGCAAGGGATACTTGTTCTTTATAGTTACCTTATTGAGTTGCCTATAATCTATACACAGTCTAAGGGTAGCGTCCTTATTTTTCATGAACAGGACTGGTGCTCCCCATGGAGACATGCTGGGTCGAATATAGCCTTTATCCATCATTTCTTTTAGTTGCAACTTGAGTTCAACTAACTCAGGTGTGCTCGTCTGGTAGGGTGTCCTAGACACTGGCACGGCTCTTGATGCAAGTTCTATCGAGAAGTCTATGTCCCTTCTCAGAGGTAGACCCGGTACCTCTTTCGAAAATACATCTCTGTATTCTCTCAGAATAGGGTGATCATCAGGGCTTGGTTTGCCACCTTCGATTATTCTCAACACCTGTATTGCATATAGGGAACATCCCTTTTGACAATACTTTCTCATTTGCAGAGCTGATATTTGCCTTACTGAGACAGGTTTTCGGATCCCTTGAAGGGTTATCTTTTTCCCTTCTTTACTTACACATTCTAAGGTTTTATGGTAACAGTCTAATCTGGCTTTATGGGCGGCTAGCCAGTCCATACCAATCAACATATCATACGATCCCAAGGGTAATAAGTTAAGGGTTGCTTGGGTGGGGAATCTACCCAACATCAGTTGGCAGGCTGGTATAACCTCTGCTACCCTTCTTTTGGTGCCAGTGGCTAACTATACCAACCATGGCTTGGTATGTTTTTGTAGTTGTAGTTTACACTTATCAACAGCTTTAGGGGCTATATAACTCAAATTTGAACCAGGGTCAATCAAAACAGCCACTAGATGGCTGGAAATCATACCTTCTATTTCCACCACTGAAGCTTGGTGGTCAGCTTGGTTATTATCCAAGGCTACATAAATTTGTAGCACACTCCTGGCCACATCATTAATGGTAGTAGATTCCTGGATGTTATAAATCCTTCGACTATTCTGTTTTCGGTGTGGACAGTCTCTCAATAGATGTTCTTCCCCATAATCCCAACATTTCAAAGGTTCTCTCTTTGGGTTATCAGTCTTCACTAATATGGGTCCAGAAGTTTTATTTCTGCTCAAGGAGGGAAAATTCTTCTGGTGCATACTTCGGGCTGGGAAGCTCATTCTTGGGTTTTTCTTATAGTTCTTAAATCCTGAGGATTTAATCCCCTTTTTCTGAAATCTTGAACTATTCTTTTGTTTCCATCCTTCGCGAGGTTCTGCTCGATGCCCAAACTATTCATGAAAATAGGTTGCCTTTCGAATAGTGCCTTATAGAGTCTTTGGCTCATCAAATTCAATTCTATTCCAATAGTCCTTAGGTAGTCCATTGATGAAGCGTTGCACCTTTTCCTTTTCCACCTTGATATAGGGTACATACCTCAACAAATCAAGGAATTTGTTGACATATTCTTCTATAGTGAGTTGTCCAAGTTTGAGTTCATAAAAATCTTTAGTCTTTTCGTCGAAATATTTTTCCGACAGATACTTCTTCCAGAAGTATTTCTCAAACCATTCCCAAGACAAGTCCTCTTCACGAACCCCTTTCACATTCTTAAGGTCTTCCCACCAAATGGAAGCCTTTCTGTTCAAGTTGAAGGTGGCCACTCGGGCCTTCATATTTTCTGAAAAGTCATGGACTTTGAAATACTTCTTTAGTTCAAGCAGCCAGGCCTCTGCTTCCTCCCCCTTCTTTATTTCATCGTCGAAGGAGGGTGGTTTGGATTTTCTGAATTCTTTGAATTTATGACCTTTGGAAGACTTTTGCTTCTTTTGTTTCCTTCGGGAATAGGAACTAGTTCTGCTGCTAGAAGAGCCCTTCAAATCACTCGCTTCCTTCTCAGAGGAATCATCCGCCGCTTGTCCTTTACCTCTGGGGTGGACCTTTTTCGAGGTGCTCCTCTCAGTGTGGCCACTAATATGACCCTGTTTCTGAGTTTCAGGTTCATGCTGCATTTATCTTTGTAGATCGGATAAACTTTGTAGTAAAATTGCGTTAATTTCTGTTTGCTTTTCTTGTTCTTTCATCATCCTTTCATTGTCAGCCTTGCAACTTTGTAATTCGACCATGAGACTCCTCAGAGTCTCAGTTAGATATGGAGGGGTCCCTACTACCCTCCTTTCATCAGACTCTTCATCTCTATTGTGGGAGCCCTCTCCCACTTCATGGTGAGTCACCATACTATGCATTGATAATTTCCCACGGTTGATCTTCCGCTTGTGTGCAAAAGGAAAAACACTGGTTGTTAGTCAATATTTATATTTATTTATAACCAATACATAATTCATATTTTCACATGTACACACACACACACAATAGGGGTTTTTCATTCTTAACTTTTTCTTTTGATTAGGAAGGTTAAGACAGGGGGTCACTCCTTTTAAGAGTGTTTCGAACGGAGCTTCCGCGCAACTCGTTCATGAGCCCAAGCAGGCCAAGTGTTGTAACCATGCTCTGATACCAATTTGTAACACACCCACTACGACATAATAAATTTTTCACCTTTTCTCGAGGGACAGAATCCCCAAAGTCCTATGAGGGCTTAGCACAGGCTAGCTCTTCCCTTTTCCACCTCCATGTGATCGTTGGTTATGACCACCAGCCAAACAACTAGGCACCTTTTCACATTTTGCGACTCAGCGATATAAGCGAGTCGAGTCTTTTGACTCTGCAAACCCTGAAATGCCGAAATGTCGAACCTTGAAAGGGCTGGCGAGTGACAAGATCCCCGCTTGGGTCTTGTCCATGTGACCCTGTTTCCTGACCATGCACTAAATCGATAAAGCACTTACCAGCTTTTTGCGATTTGGGGAATCACGATGCGATATCTCTTCCTCTCCCTTTTGAATCCCCAAAAATCCGTAATCTCCGAAGTTCCCCTCCAAAGGGAGATCAACGGCTATAAGCCTCCCCTAATCCGATGGTCTTGGCCGTATCAGGATTTTGAAAATCGAGAGTTCGAAATGCAAGAGAGTCAAGTCTTCTGACTCTTCAAACCCCGAAACCTGATACTCGAGTTCTTGTATGAGATCCAACGACTCTTGATATCTTGGATCCAACAATTTGGATATTTTTGGAGTTTCATGAACCGGGAGCTCACCATGCAACGACTCCAAAAATCTTGTCACTCTAATCCCTGAATCCCGATATGGGAATTCGTGTAGGAGATCAATGATCCTCGAGGATTTGGATCCAATGGTCCACGGGATTTTAGAGCTTTCCCCAAACTCTGACCACTCACTATGCGTCTCCTCCGATGGATGATCTAGATCCTTTCGGGACTCCTCCTTTCTGCCATAGAGCGCATCGGGGTTTCGGGTACCAGGATTTCGTGACTTGTGAAGACAAGGGTTCTTGCCCTTTGGTTCCCCGAGTGCCGAAACGCCGAAATGCTTACCGACCACCACATGCCCTTATAAAAGGACAGTCCAGATACTCCCACAGACCTTGGGGATCTACGGTCCTGATTTCTTCGCTACTTACGAAGATAAAAAGGAAATGGGTTGAGGCATTAACACCCTCGTTTCTTCCTCCAATCTGATGGTCATGATTGACCTCAAATCTTCCGACAGGATCTCATCCGTCAATCGATACTTAACCACACGCTGCCATTTTAGGATTTCGTAAATCAGGGTTTCGGGACTCGTGAGTACAAGAAAACTCACACCTAGATACTCTGGGTGCCGAAACTCCGAAAACTCTTAATTTACCCCCATGCTAATAATTCAGGATTTCATAAGTCAGGGTTTCGAGACTTGTGAGTGAAAGGGGACTCGCCCTTGGGTACTCCGGGTACCGAAATGCCAAAATGTTGGCATCTACGAAGACCATTCTTCCTCACAAAGGATGGCTAAGACTTGCACCACCAAATCCTCTTTCAGGTTCTTGGTAAGCTTTCYAGAGAGGGTATCTCTATGGAGAGATCTATTCCGGGTATTCCCGGAGAAGAATAAGGGCATAGATTTCCCGAAAGCAGACTTGAAGTCCGAATTAGTTCAATATACATATATATAAATCTATCCATAAACATAAGCCATACRTGGTCCTTCCAATAAAAGAATGCAACCACCATTTCTGATCAAAACACCACACAGACAGTCTTATACTCAAACCATTCATAAATTGCACAGACTATGAGCATACATGTCAGCATATAAATTTCAGGATACAAGATATAACACTTATCAGGAAAAACACCAGAGGTGATGCAACTACTGAGAGGGGTGCTCATTTCCACCCAACTGTAGGCTTAGTGACTCCAAATGGATTTACCACTAGCCACCCCCGAGTTGAGACCATGATGTTGTGAGACTGAGTCTCTGTTCGCCAGTGACCAAGAATGAAGGTTACTCTCCTCTTCTTCGCTATCACTCACTTTGTATTTTCCAGAGTTCTTTTCCTCTTTTTTTCTCCTTCCCTCATGTCTACCCTCCTGATCGCACCCTCTTCCTGCCTTTTCTCTTTTCGACGAGGTTGTGTGTGGCATGATCTTCCTCGCGGTGGTCAGGTATGAGGACTCTACAGATGGGCGGTTCACCCCCATCCCTCATTACTCATGAGGATCCATTTACCTACCAACCTGGTGAGTCATTTAATTTGGGGCCAGCGAGCCACTCTTGGTTCTCCGGGCTAGTGAAGTCCAAATATGGTATTGGTTTCGGTGGAAGTTAACGCCACCATTCTAGGTGCCTTCCACCACCTTTCTTCAGCCACCATGGTCTCTTTTTCAGCACACCCCCCCCTCTCAGTAGTCCTGCAATATATATATATATATTCATAATATTATTTACATTCATCGACCTTTTTCACAAGGTCCATTCACATCACACATTCACATTTCTGAGTTTTCCACAATACTTGGCCAATATAGTTATTTTTACAGACTGGGGGAAACAGGTGTTACACTACAAGATATGGAAAGGAAGACTGAAAAATATGAATCATTTTAGAGTGTTTGGAAGCAAATGTTACATCAAAAGAGAAGATGGTAGGATTGGAAAATTTTACTTCCGAGTTGACAAAGGAATATTTTTCAAGTACTCAAGTAAAAACAAGGAGTACAAGTGTTTCAATATGAGACTCAACATAATATATTTTGAAGAAAAAATTTCCCCAGTTGCCACAATGGAAGTAGTTAGATTGATCGTGGCTTATGCATGTTTGAAGAGAATCAAATTATATCAGATGGATGCAAAATCATGTTTCTTAAATGGAGAACTAGAAGAATAAGTATACATCAAACATCCAGAAGGATTTATGTTGTTAGAAAGGGAAGATTATGTTTGCAGATTGAAGAAGGCACTATATGGACTCAAAAAAGCCCCCATAGCATGGTATTCAAGATTGGACATGTATCTATAACAACAAGGGTTCAGGAAAGGCAATGCAGAAAACACTCTCTACATAAAGGTAAATCAAAATAATTTGTTGATAATTGAAGTTTATGTTGATGATATTATTTTTGGCAGTAACGATGATAAGATGAGTCAGAAATTTTCTAAAGACATGCATAATGAATTTGAAATTTCATTACTTGGTGAGTTGTCTTTTTTGGGGGGACTCCGTGCATGTTAGCTAGATATAGGTATTTTCATCTCCCAGGTCAATTATATCAAATAAATGTTGAAGAAGTTTGGAATGATAGATTGAAATCCCTTAAGTACTCCCATGCAGACCAGTTGAAAACTGAGCAAAGATGATATATCCAAATATGCAGATCAGAGGCTCTACAGATCAATGATTGGCAGTTTACTCTATGTGACAACTTCTGGGCCAGATGTGATGCAGGAAGTTGGATAGGTGGCATGGTTTCAAGAAGCACCAAATAAATCACATGTTATGGCAGTGAAGAGGATATTCATATATCTAAAAGGTACATAATATTTTGGATTGTGGTATCCAAAAGGGAATGATCTATCTCTTACTTCCTACATAGATGCAGATTGAGTAGGTATCATTGATGATAGGAAAAGTATGAGTGGAGAAAATATTTACTTGGTGGATTGTATGGTATATTGGTTGTGCAAGAAACAGTCTTTAGTATCATTGTCCACAACAAAACAAAAGTATATTTTAGCAACAACATGTTGTACACAAGTTCTCTGGATGAAGTAAACTTTGTAGGACATATAGGTGAAATATGGCGAGCCTATTATGATATTCTATGATAAAACCAGTGCTATAGGTATCTCTAAGAATCTGGTGATGCATTCCAAGACAAAACACATTCTGATCAAGTTTCACTTTATACAGGAACAAGTTACAAAGAAGAACATCAAGGTAGAGTATGTTGGTACAAAAGAGCAGAGTGCATATATCTTCACCAAACCTCTTCCGAGGGATACTTTTGAGTATATTAGACATAAACTTGGAGTTTTTTCATCCCCACATTGAATTCTTTTATAAATAATTGAATGTTTTTTTTTATTATCAAATATGTACACGAGGAAGCACCATGAAGAGAAAAATCATTAGAGATCAGAGGCTTACTGATAGGGGGAGAATTCCCAATGAGAAGTCATCCTTTTCCATTGATGTCAAAGGGGGAGAGAAAAATAGAGGCATGGAAGAGAGAGCCATGAAGACAGCGAGAGCCAACACATGAAGACAAGGGGAGATAGCTTGAGCATGAGTGTTTCAATTATTGTGTCTAAGTGTTTTCATCAATGCCAAAGAGGGAGATGGTTGAAAGATTAATTAATTATCGAAAACTATTAATTAATTATTGCAAGGATAATAAATTATTGAGATTAGTTGTCATTGATGTCAACTCTTGAACAAAGTTTCATGTCGAAGTAAAGTGGCATTAAACAAAAGATAAATAATTTTTGCAGGGATAATTAATTATTGTAGGAATAATTAATTATTGGAGAAACAATTAATAATTACAGGGAAAAGAAAAGTGGAGTAAACAAAAGATAATAGGTTGAATGTGAGTTGCATGCCATCATTATTTTCATTTTGTTAAGAAATTTCTCTTATATAACAAAGAGAAGAGTACATTTCAAATCACTTCTATGTATTCATCTCTAAGAATACAAGCTGGAGATTTGAGGCAGTGAGTCGAAGACAAAGAAGTCAAGTGAAGTAATAAATTTGCAGGAGCCGAGAGTAAGGAGAAGGGGTTTCATACAGAAATTCCTTGAGTATATCCATGATTTTTAGGAGGAAAAGTGTGGACATCCATGACCTACAATGAGGGAAAGTGCAGATACCCACAAGAAGAGAGTACACATAGTTGCGGACCTGTGAGGAAAAGTTATGGAAGATCAGAGATCTACAAGCTCAGGTCAAATACAATCTGAAGGTATGTTTTCCTGTGTGTTTTAGGGAGTTATTTTGAATATATCAAGAACATGTATGTCTCAGTAATTCATAAGTTGTTGGTTTGGATAATTATCTTATGGATTTTGGCATGAGGAATAAGTGGTTTAAGTCTTGATGAGATATTGATATCAATAGCAAAAATATAGGTATCAGGAACAGTAGCATCAACATGTTATGATTTATAGTAGTAGAGGTAGTGACAAGGTTGCCTACATTTATATTTCAGGGAGGTTAGACGAGGCAAGGAAATTGGTTTGTAGCCTCCTTTTGGTTAGAGTAAAAAAATTAGGGTGTTATGACCTAAGGGGGGCATATATATGGTTAAATGTATATGATATGACCCCAAGGGGGGGAATATATGGGCCTAAATGTACATGTAATGTGTAAATACATATGTAATAGGGTCGGCCTAGTGATAAAGGGGCCTCATGTGCAAGTGTGAATAGCTATATATAAGAGATCATGTATTCATTATTGGGGGAGAGGAATTGGAAGTATGAATGACATTGGTTATTTGGAGGGGGTTCCCTATTATATAAGGATTTATTTTGTAACTTATCTATCTTGGAGTTGTTATCCATGCTCATATTATGTACATGGTGTGTAATTCTATTATTTTATGATATTTTGAGCATTTAGATCATTAAATTTGGTATCAGAGCATCAATCCCAGGTTTTTTCCCCTCAAGACAGTCAATTTTTCATTTTCACTATAACTTTTTCGTGGAGAATTTTCAGAAGGAGAAACCAGCAGAATATTTATAATATCATAAAATAATAAAAGTACACACCATATGCAAAATGTCAATGTGGAGCACAACTCCAAGATAGATAAGTTACACAATAAATCCTTAAATAATAGGGGAACACCCTCCAAATAACCAAATACCATTCATACTTCCAATTCCTCTCCCCTAATAATGAATACATGATCTCTTATATATATCTATTCACACTTGCACATGAGGCCCCTTTATCACTAGGCCGACCCTATTACATTTTTATTTACACATTACATGTACATTTAGGCCCATATATGCCCCCCCTTGGGGTCATATCATAAACATTTAGCCATATATATGCCCCCCTTGGGTCATAACATTGGGAGTTGGAGCTTCCTTCAGGTTGCAACCTGTAAATAGGGGGTTGGAACCTCCTTCTACTTGTATATGGAGAAATAGGAATCTGGTGATTCCAATGTGTTAGGGTCTTATAAATTATAGGAAGTCTGATTATTCATTTTCTATCTATTGTTCCTCGCATGAAAGCTCCTAGATTTCCTATTTTCTTCGGATGGCTTTGCCCCTGTTAGTGTCTGCCAATCCGGTCCATCGCCAGTGATCAAATATGATCTTTCAAGTTTTTTAATAAGGTCTTAGGTCAAATTTTTGTATTTTCAAATAAAACTTAACATGTCTTGTCTGTCAAATGACCCTTGAATCATGTCTAGGTGTCGTTACTACTTCCTATATTACACGTAGTCATCACCATCTCATCACCATCCTGAAATGTCTTTCGTCTTATGATATTCAGCCTACCAAACAAAGTACACCATCAAAACCATCCAATAATATTCAGAGAGTCCAAGAAACTCACCTTTGGCACATCAAGAACAATCTACTCAAAGCATGTCACTTGGAGAATCTTTGAAGGCACATTTCCTAAAAATGGCCTATTTAGTCATGTTTTTTCCGAACAGATTGTGGCCAATCACAAATGAAAATTGAGAAACGGAAGGAGGTGTATTTCCAAAAAATATTCATATACAAAAACCTCTTTTATTTTATGCACACATATTATGGTTAAATATATATCATCTCGTCTTTGACCCCCATTTTTTGCTATGTTTCTGGGAGTAGTTTTAGGAGATTGAATTTTTGGAAGCCATGGAGATGGATTTTTGTAGGTTTAAAGGTTCAGTGGTCTTCTAAAAATTCATTTATATATCCTAAAACCATAAATTCATATAAATCATGCTCAAAATCCATCCAAAAGTCACCTAAAACAGGACGCTACGCTTCTGCAAATGGTTGCTATGCTTCTGCAGGTTTTAGAGACCAACTTAAAACTTTAATTGTGAACAAATGGGAACATATTGTAGACATAGGAAGGAGGGTTTTGTTCAAAATATACCAAAGAAAAAAAACCTCTCTCAGGTTTTAAATTTTTTTTATGGTTAGAGAGATATCGCTACATATTTGATCCCTAGTTTTGCATAAAACACAGAAAAATTGACAATTTTAGGCATGTACAGAAGCGTAGCGAGCCAATGCTACGCTTTTTCCTGGAGGCTCCAAATTCACTTTTCTCAGCATGGATGAATATATTATGAAGTGTACATCTCAAATATATCACTTGTGGGCCAGGTAAGTATCCATTTTTCAGCAAAAATTYAGAAACGTGGCGAAAAATTGCTTTCTGCCCMTGTTTTCACCCAGGCACTGTGCTTCTAGACCAGTTGTGGAAAAATCAGTTTTTTGATGTCTTGAAGTGGATATTTTTMTTGTTTAATGGTTTAGGAGGATATTATACATCCTCATATATCCATAAAACTCATCCTTTTTTCAAAATGATCAAGGTAAGGCCTCCAAAAGGACCCTCAAAGAGCACACTACGTTTCTGCAAAATTCGTTGTGTTTTTACTAGGAAATTTTACCAGCAGGATACATTTTCAATTTCCTTGGTCCAATTCGAATTCCAAAGATATGGTTGAACTTATGAGGTGTCTAGATGATGTAATCAAATGTATATGAACTGTTCATAAAATATTTAAATGTAATTAAAGGGTCATTAAAGTCAGTCAAACAGTTAGAGTAAAAAGGGAAAACAATTTTTGACTTTCCTGGTTTTGGGTATTGTCCGAGATCTTTTTGTGATTTGATCCTAGGAGGTAGGATTTGACCCCTCAAATGGGGAAAGTTGTTTTGTATCTATATGTATACCCAAGAGAGTGAAGAAAATGGTTGTACCTTAAGGGAAGGATGGTATGGAAAGATTATCATCTACTGTAAAGATGTACAGGAGGTTGTAAGTGACTCTTTTTGGATGAATACAAAGACTTTATGTTTCAGGATTCTCGTGTCATATTTCTGTGGCGAATTTCTTCTTGATGTAACCTTTTATTATTTGGTTTCACATGTTGTCTCTTTCTTTATTTTTTATAATAATATTATGTTCAGGATTTGTTTCGAACACCCTGTTCTAGCTTTAAACAATATTCATGTTTTTCTTCTAAAGTTTGAATGTAGAATTCAGATAGCACTGCTCTGAATTTGAAGTGAACCCTAATATATTCTTCTTTTCCATCTCACAAACTATAAGGATCCACTGACATGACTACCTTGCCTTGTTGTGTATGATATAATCTATTCATTCATTTAATCATCTTTAACCTCTTGAGTCCATTTTTCCCAATGGCCCTCTTTTGTTGTCTCAACCAAAAACTCAAAAACAAACCTTCTATCCTCATAACTAGCATAATATCCAATATAAAAAAAAGTTAAATAATACAAAGAGATCCATCTCTGAGTCTTGGAGGAATATATCCTTGACTCCAAGTGGTTTTGTGGTTACCTCTGTCAATTTCTTCCTCAKCCTGAGAAATTACAGAGTGCTAACATAATGGCGACTCCACTGGGGAATGTTCCTCAGAAAAGTGTATCAAGTTCCAGATTTGATTGCTTATGGTGGATAGTGATCAGGCACATAAAGGCTGAAATATTCACCGGGTGACTCCAAACTGAGTTTCAAATTTTTTGGGGAGACTCCACTGGTAGCCAGATCCAGAAATCAAGATGACTTTAAGAATAGAATGCATGTATGCTCCTATGGACATATCTGGTATTCTTGGTTTTCCAAACCCTATGCTCTGTGTTAATTGGTTGAATTGTCTTCTATTATTTAAAGATAAAAAAGGATATGATGCGGCTATGCATTTGTTCAAATTTCGATGGCATATATGCAATCTTAGGGCAAGTTTCCCGAAGATTGTTTAAATAAAATGTTCATGGAAACCTTAGAAGACAAAGCTAGATCTTGGTATGAAGGTTTTCCATCTGCAAGTTTGTGTTCTCTTAAATATTTTCATGAAGTTTTTTATGAGCATTTTAAATAATTTTTTCTTCCCTTGCCTCAGGCTGAAAAATGTTGTGCATATTTTCAAGATTTCTTCCAATATCTGGTAAATATGTATGGTGACGAAGAAAATACATATGATGATATTAAATAAGCTTTGTATGAATTTTTGTCTCAATGGTAGGAACAAATAATAGAAGGGGGTTGTTGCCATGATTTTCAAGTGAATTTCCACCGAGCAAAAATTTCTCCAGCTGAAGAAGAAACTGATCAGATTGTCAAGGATCAACAGGAGGAGAATAGTGAATAGGAAGGGGTTGTTTTGGAACCTCTTGCACATGTATAATTTCCTCCTTTTTTAGTAGAGGAAGAGTGGATTGAAGAGATTTTTTTTTAAATCCCTTGGATGAAAAAGACTGGGACGAAGAAAGAGAAATGCCAATTCTTGATCTTGAAAATGAAAATCACCAAGCCAATGTTAACTGCTATAAAACTCATTTTTCTCCTCTATCTGAAGACGAAATAGATCATCTCCTAAATAGTCATGTTACAGGCCAAGATAATGAAGTTTTGTTGCTCTTACAATGTTCACACAGTCAAGAATGTGTAAGTGAAATTTCTTCCATTATTGAAAATGCAAATTTGGGTTTAAATGATGACAATCATGAGACTGGTGAAACTATGTAGGGAGTTGTTGTGAGTAAGCCAATTTGTAATGATGTTTTCCTGCAAAGAGATCAACTAACAAGAACTGTTTTCTTTCATGAAGAGGATAAGGTTGTCATGTTTAATAATCTTGAAGAATGTTTTATATTCAAGGATGATTTAGACTATGAATTGGAAGAGTATGAGTTTGGAATAGACAATATGCCAAAGATAGAGTCAAAGTTGTTCACACTTGAGGAATTTACAGCCAAGACTCATGTAGCAGAAAGTCATACTTCCCTATGCCTTCTTATAAATCAAAAACCAAGTTTTTTTTTTTCAGATCAGAATGAAGGGTGTGCTTCTATTTTTGTTGGATCTCGAGACAAGGTAACATTTCAAGTTATTGAAGATCTTTACATTGATGTGATGCAGTCAATAGGGATGATGTATTTTCTTAAATTTATGGATCATGAAGACATCTTCAGTGGACATTTGGATTTGCCTATCTTTTGTTTTTTCTTCCTGTTCAAGCAAAATGTGAGCATAAATCAGTCAAGAAATCATTTATTTGACTGGCTCCATTGGAAAGAAGAAACCACCTAGTATATATATATCTTCAACAAATAGGTAGGAGTGTTCCAATAAGCTCAAAAGGATGAGAAATTATTTTAGTTTACTTTTTCATAGTTTTATTTTTAGTTCGGTTTGTATCCCTTAGGTTTGGAACAGGTATAATAAATGGTCACAGGTTTCAGGTTGCAGTTTGGGATCATCCCAATGGATAAGGCACTGGTTTATGTTGGAGTTACTTCAATACACACCTAGGATTTCTTTTTCCTAAGGTTATTTCTTGTTTATTAGTCATAATTAGTCATTATCCAGTCTCCTATATTTTAGGGGAGAATATTCCACCTAGAGAATATTCTCTTTCAGTTGACACTTCAGTTTGACTAATTGAGTTGAGTTTAGATGTTGCATTGGGATCATCACCATGCAACATTGGGATCATCACCATGGAACATTGGGATCATTGTTAAGCCATAATATTGGCTCATTAAACCTTAATTGGGGCATATTATATTAGTAATGTTATTTTATTTATGTCGGCTTTAGGCCATTAGTT
>JASDQU010010184.1:274905-287278 GCA_032191745.1 Picea mariana
ATTTCAATGAAACATTCCAAAAAATCTAAAATAACATTTCTATAGGCTCTGAGTCTAGGATTCTTAGTTGAATACTCACCTTTAATTTGCTTGATGACAAGTTCAAAGTCACCTCTTACCATAATATTTTTGGCGCCAACCTTCTTCAGTAACTTTAGGTCGAGTAACAAGGCTTCATACTCTGCTATGTTGTTGGTGCACTGGAAATTTAGTTTATAAGAGTGGCTCTCTGAATACTTTTATCTATGATTGTGTAACCAAACCCCAACTCTAGCTCCCTCTTTTTTCATAGCCCCATCAAAATCCATACTCCAGAGATCGGCTGGAAATTCATTACTTTCCACTACTACAATGTCTCTTACCTTAGTATTTGCTTTATCTTCTTGCAGGTCAGGTGCATCATCTTCCAACTGAGCAATTTGATTCTCCAAGTCACCATCATTGTACAAAATGAATGAATCCAAATCAGAGTGTGCAGAATATAATGGGTAGTTGTGTGATTTTTCCTAACTATTGACCATATACTTCATCAGAGTCTCTCTGTACAGTCTTCTCTGTTGTCCAAATACCGAGATGCTAGCATAAGACATATCTATCTACAAAGTTCCTTTCAACTTATCTCCCCAAGATATGGATAGCAACATACCATATTTAGGGGGAATGTCTACAACCGCGATATCCATCACCATGCTTTTTGCTGGGATTTGAGCCAGGGTGATACATACATCCTTAATTAGCCCTATACATTTGACCTTGCTAGAGTCGAAATAATGCAATTCCTTGTAGGGTCTGGTGACATCAAGCCCCAACTTATCCATCACATATTTGGGCATCAGATTTTGAGAGGCACCAGAATCAAGCATATCATTGTGTAAGATTTTTTCATGGATATTCAGACTGATATAGAAAGGGGGAACAACATCGTTGTCAGTTTTTCCATCAACTTCAGGGCCAAAAAACAACTCAGGTTTATCATCAGTAATATTTATGGTATATCAGTTAATTCCTGATCTAATATTTAATACTTTTGTACCTATC
The DNA here is from genome assembly GCA_032191745.1 of Picea mariana. Classification (NCBI taxonomy): domain Eukaryota; kingdom Viridiplantae; phylum Streptophyta; class Pinopsida; order Pinales; family Pinaceae; genus Picea; species Picea mariana. The sequence continues at coordinate 275,944 of JASDQU010010184.1, forward strand.
TCTAGTTCAATGATTAATTCTTTGATCACCTGCGACCTGTAAGTGTTTTTTCTCATTAGTTCAAACATGGGAATAGGAATCTTCAATTTGGCTAGTTCCCCTTACAGGCTGAAAGTAGTGGAAGTTTTGCTTTGGGTTTGCACTTATGTTTTTTCTATCATAGTTCTATGGGTAGAAGTGTTTGGCTGACTATTAGATGTGACCTCAGTTTGATACGATCTTTGTGAAATTTCAGGATTTCTTTTTGCAGAAGATTCGACACTATTCTTCTTAGGGAATTTCTTGAGAGAAGCATCTGAGGTTTTCCTGACCTCGGTTGTTTTCTTTGCTTCAGTAGCCTTCTTTGTAGGATTTTTGTTAGTCTTATTTATTCTTAAGTTATATTGTTTGTGCACCTCCATTATAGCATTCTCAAAGGCCTGTTGTTCTGTTTCCTCTTCCTCCTCATTCACCTTTGTTTGTGAGAGGAGAAAAATCTCATGTTCTTCCTGAGCAATAAAAATGGAGTCATCATCATGAACACCCATGAGGTTTATGTGAGTATCATCCAACTCTTCGATTATCTCCTCCCCATCATCAGCGTAATTTTCCTAAAAAGGCAGTCTAATATGCTGATCAGGCCCCCTTTGCTCTCTTTGATCTATCAGATCCCTCTGCCTGATCTGGATAGGGTTCCTTCTGAAATTTGGATTTCCGATCTGAGGGGCAGGTTGATTTTCCATGGGTGGATTTCTGTCAGTGATAGTTATCCTTTCCATCATTCTCTCCATAATTCTGACTATGGAATCTAGTTTAGCATCTGAAGAAGACATGGAAGGATCTTCTTTGATTGTAACCATTCTCTTTTCTATTTTCCCGGCTCTTCTAGCTAATAGATTTGATTCTACGCTTACTTCACATTTCTGCATGTCTTTTAGAGTGACATAATTCCTTTCCCTTAGTTGATATGACATATCAGCATCAAATACATAATGGAACTTGATTAAAGACAAACCTTGTGGGGGTTTAATATCATCTAGAATTGCATTATAAGGATTGTTGAAATGAATGCAGTAACCCTACACTATTTCCCCTTGATTCCTTTTGATATTCTCATATTCTGATAAAATCTAGAGAGGAATTTTCTTTGCCTCCCATTTGTCAAGAAAAATCTGTTAAAAAGCAACAATGTCAACTATGGTAGTAGGGCGTAAAGCTTTGAATTTTTTTTTGACTTCTTCGGTCAAACTCTCTGCAAAAAGTCTCATCTGGACATCTTCTTCATCAACTTCCTACAAATCAAAGTAATCACTCATCTTATCAACATGTTGTTGTGCATTAAGAGGTCCAGTACCATCAAACTAAGGAAGTATGGTTTAATAGTCCTGAGGCATGGCATGTAAGGGAGAAACCAATACCAAGGGAGCATATATTGCTTCCATGATTGGTGGAGGAGGCTGAACAACAACTTGTGTGATTGGAGGAGAAGTGACAGAAGAAGTAGAAGGGGTAGGGCTAGGAGATGTAGAATGAATTATTTGATGTTTGATGGACGCTGCAGCAATAGTCAGGGTAGAAAGTTATACAGACTGTTGAAAGTGATATTGGTACAAAGCTTGATCAAGATTTGCTACTAGATGTTCTAACTTGTTGAATTCTTGAAGGAAGCGTTGATCAAATTCTATTCTGGGAGAAAGTATTTCAGGGGTCCGTTGTAAAATGGTTTGATCTAAGACTGTTTCACTTATAAAGCTATCAGATTTGGTTTTGAACAGGATTTGTTGAAAAGATATGTCAAACTCAAGATCCGGAATAGAGACAAGCGTTTCTGGGAGAGAAGTAGACCTATGAAGGGGACTGTGACTTCCAGAACCTTCTAGAGTGTTTTTCTTTATGAGTAACTTTTTTGGATCGTCCACTGCTATTGCAAATTCTGGGTCAGGATGAGATCTAGTATGAATTCTTTTAGGAGCCAAAACTTTAAATTTTACGAAACCTAAACTAATATATACAAACTTTAACAACCTCTGAACATTTATCTCTTTGTAAGTTAGATTTTATGATTTATTTAGAAATAAATTTTTCTTTATCTAGGGAAAAAAAATCATAGGATGGAAAGTTTGTTTGATTCCCCAGTATGGTCGCCACTATGTTAACGCTCTGTAAATTCCCATAGGTTGTTAGGAGGTAGAAGAGATTTAGTAGAGGTAACTTTATCCAACCACTTTGAAACTGGGATCTATCCCTGCCAGTTTTAGAGAGGGATCTCTCTATAAGATTTAGATATGTTTGGGTTTTAAATATTAGGGTAGTTAAATTAATCAGATTTTTGTTGTTTTGTTTTATAAATATGGCTGAAATATTTCTCACGCATCCATTAGGCTATGGGGTCTATGTTATGAATTGAGATCAGAGAACAGATTTTATAAGTTTTCTTCACAGGGCAAGGTAATGCAAATGTTGGATCCTTTAGAATTTAAAGCGATGGCAAGGAAGAAAAGGTGAGATAATCAATCACAACAAAGAAGCATTTAATAATTTCTTTATCACAATATCAGAAGAATAACATCCATATATTTAAAATCCAGAAACAGAGTATACGAAGATAAATTATGCACTTAATCTTGTTTTAAATGATTAGAGACTGGAAACAAATTGCTAACGAAGTAAGGAAAACATTAAACAATGAGAAATAACATCACCAACATCAACATGTAGGAATCATGTGAATCATCCTTATATTACTGGTAGACCTCTTCAAAATGATTACAGATTAAAACTTGCTTGGGTTTAAAGATCAACCCTCAATACTTCAAAGTCTAAAGTATTTATAGAAAAAATTACAACTTGATCCTGTCATTAATGATCAGGACGTGATAGAATCAAAATCTAACTAAATATATAACAAAATACAGAAATGTAGGAAATGCTAATGATCTGTTGATTTTAGGGAAGGTTGTTGGTGAGTCATCAACTTGACTTTGACTGCTCCATGTGCTGACTTGGACATCCACCTCATCATTACTCGATCAGAGTGCACAGGTCATCCCATCTCTTTTGACCGGGATGGTAATTTTGAGTAACCTTTGGTAAACTTCATCCATCTCTGTGTATTTGGCGAAGGTGGGATTGGTGATGAAGATGTACTTTATATTGTGTTGGATGCTAAGCTCCAACTGTAGAGTCTCCAAAAATGATTTACCAGTGATATTACCATGTATCCCTGCAAACTTAGAACTATCCTTTTCCACTGTGTTGATCTTCAGTTTGTATTTTGAGAGGGTAATCAACCTATCATTGATCAAAAGTAACCCTGGTAGCGTTCTTATGTAATAAATCTATTTTGCTAAAAAACATTTGAACTCCAATGTCCATTTCTTGGGACCTTTCATCCAGTTCCATCATTAATCCCCTCTTGATCAAAAATTTCTTGACCTCAAGGATGGTTTCTATTCTATCCTCAATATCCAAGACCTCTAGCTCTTCTCTTGTTTTGGAATTCAAGAATATGATCATTTTGTTTGCCTCAGTAGGCATTTCGCCTAGTTCTCCTCTGATCTTATCAATGGCCCATTTTCTCCTCTGTATTAGTTCATGTTGCTCGAACATAATCTATATAAGTGGCCAAATTTCTGTCATGGATTTGCAGATGTCCATCCAAATATTTTCTTTGGCCTCTGAAAGTGTTTTGGCCATGATGGTTTCTTTTTGTAACTTCTGCAATTCATGCTTGAGTCTTTGTGTTGTATGCAACTCTGTATTGTAACTAGAATGGAAAGTGTCCTTCAATTTATGGAGGTTATAGATATCATCCTGCAAGGACATGTCTTCCATGGACTTTGACATCTTTTCTGATGCCTCTGAGATCATTTCTGAATTTGTTGTAGCTGTACTGACCCCTATGAGAGGCACTACATTAAGTGGAACAACTGCCATGGGAACACTCTGCTCTTTTTCTTTGATTAGATTCTCCAGCTCAGCTTCCATCTCTTTGATCTGAGCATTCTGCTCCATGATCAGTTTCAACATTTCCTCTTTATGGTCTTCAGTCTCAACCATTTCTTTAGCTTGTGGGTCTTCTGTTGCATAAATTTTCAGTTGTTTCCTTAGGGAGGATATGTCAGCATTCTTCTTCTTGAGGAGTTCTTCTATTTCTTTAACATTGTATGGGTCATATCCAATCTTGAGTACAAGTTCTTTTAGATTTTTTATCTTGTTATTCTTTTCCAAAGAAGAAACCTTTTCCAGCTTCAGTTGAGTCTGGACATTGTTCAAAAAAACCTGCAACTTAGCAAAATTTGTGGAGATGTTAGCCAATGTAGAGAAAATTATTTCTCCGGTGTGTCTGTGTAAATCCACTTGATCAGCTGGATGTACTTCTGCGACATCAAATTCAATTGTAGACCTTTTATAATCAAAAAATGTTTTTGGATGAGGCACCTATGCCTGCAATTATGCCATGTGCATTCTCCCCTTCTCAATATCAAAAGAATATAGCAACCTATGATGGGTTGTGGATGTTTGTTTCTATAATTGAGCATAGGTACTATTTGTCAGCATCTCATTCTTATTTTTTATTAAATTATATTTTTCAAAAATGTTGAGCTCTGCAGGTTCCTGTGAAGATCTGGCTGTCAGTATTGTATCGGTCTGCTTCTTAGACGAGGAGGTGGACATCATTTGCTGGCTCCCTAAAGAAAATAGTGAATGATCTCCTTCCATTAATGTAGTAGACCGAGTCTCTTTTCCTCTAGACCTGTCAGGTGTATGACAAGTCTTGGGCCTTTTTCTGTAAACCTAGAAATCCTCTACTGAGACTTCAATGACTAAAGGAGATACCTATTTTCTTGGCCTCTTCTCCAATGGTTCCTGAGGAGTAGTAGTCTATGAAATACTAACATAAGGAGGCCATTGTTCTGTGTCTATTAGAGTGTTTTCCTCCCACTCTCTCTGGTTCATGAACTTCTCAATTTCTGGTTTGGGCACATGAACATATGGGGAGATTTTATTCTTTAGTCTGGTTTCTACAATGACACCAAAAGGATCGTAATTCGAGGGGAAAATTTTCTTGAAATTCATCTCCTGTAAAAATTTGTTCGCTTCTTCTCCTGTAGCTCTGCTGTTGCAGATGAAGGAACCTATTTGGCCTTTGATCCCGAAATGTTGTTTCTTTTTAAATGCCATGAAATGAATGTCATATGAGTTGATCATATGTCTGATATATTCTAGATAAAATATCCTGACAGCTAGAAACTTGGGAAGCTTATAGGGAGCCAGATCACATCCATAAACTCTAATCTCTATGTGGTCCTGGTATAAATACCAATCCCTTGTTTTGGCAAGGTCTGATATATGTAGTATCCTTTTAATATATTCATTGACCCTAGGATCTTTCCATCCACTTAGAATGCTTGTCACAAGGTGGTAAGACTGGTCTATGAACTTCTTAAAATAGAACTTGAATGAGTTCTTTCTTACTAATAACGTCCAGGTTGTGACTAGGTGTGGATTACCATCTCTGTCGAGCTTCTGCATGAAGAAAGAAAAAATATCCAACTGAAAAAACATGAACATGTATGCCAATATTGACGAATACCTGAACATGCCTTCTGTGGGAAAATTGAAGAGTTGTTCATGAATGTTATCAACCAAAAACTGGTTGAAATTGAACTGTGTGGTGGCCTTCTCTTCGGTGGAGAAAATGGACAAGAAACCCAGGATGGGTTCATCCACCCATTCATTTGAATAATAACCAACTAGACAACACAGGGAGGAAATGACTTGGTTACCTTTTACTGAGAACATGGAGGAATGGTAGGGGGGATTTTTCTTGGGGAATTGGTCACTCTCAGGGAGGAAAAGATCGAATATTTGCGCTCTCTAGGGAAAATACAACTTCTGATATATTTCAGTTAGAAATTCAATGGTAAAAGGGGAAAGGGATTCAGATCTGGAGATTTGCATCATATGGTCAATGGTTTTTGGGTGTAATGGTGAAAAGGGTCTCTCCAGATGATGAAACGATGGCTCTTTGGTTGGGAATATAGTGTGCTTGGAACTTGAGGGAAAACTCGGGGAAATGGTGAATTTGGGGGAAAATATACAGTGGAATATTGGACTCCCAAACCCCAATCTCATCACTCTGGTCCAGGAAGGTGTCTCTGAGCCAGAAATGGAATTCGAAGAAATGGAATTCGCACTTCAGCTCTACAATCAAATAATATTTATCAGCCAGAGGGATCCGATCAAGGTCGATGGGAGGTGGGAGGAATGGACTCTCTTTGATATTTGACTATTTGGACTTCGGTGCCATCGATCCAGCTGATACCTGCAAATTTGAAAAAGATTGGTGTTCATTGTAAATACCCAGCGTGAATGGCGGTCGCAGATCAAAAAGAAAATAGGATGATGGTTTTAGTGGTGTTTGGATTGCGAACAATAGAGAAATAGCAAGAAACATGATTAATTGGATGAACGGGTGTCTGTTGGGGAACGAAGGACAGGTTAGCAGGCTAACAAACATATTTGCCTACATTGATTGGCCAACGGATATCTAGGGGATGAGGTAGAGGGAAATAAAAAGGTGAAGGGTGTGTGAGGATGACATGGATGATAATGAGTGGGCGATAAGAAACTGGGATGTGACATGTGACAGGTGACAAGGGGGTGGTATGGTGGCAGAGTAATGACACATGACTTAGAAGCGACGGTATTGGAAAGTGATGTTAGCAGATGGAAGTGGTATGGGAATCCAGTTTATAGAAAGGGGGGTGTGAGTTAACACAAACATGCCATGTTAGGATGGGACCCTCTAGGGAAAACCACCAACTCAGAGCCCCCCCCCCCCTACCGTTAAAGGTAGAATGGTCGGGGGGGTCTGATATTGTCTATTGGTCGTAGATATGAGCACCCTTTTTTAGCCATTGATCTAGGCGCACCTTTTATCACAGAGCATGAATCATATTACCTCATTAAAAACTTAGGATAACACCATTTTGTGGGTTTTTTTGCGCGACTTCCCTTTCCTTTTTGTCACCAAGTGGTTGGAACACAATAATACGAACTCAAAACAAAGACTTTAAACAATTTCATGTCTATTTTATTGGAGTGAAGACATCCTAATCTATGACCTAATCTATTCTACTAACACAGTTAACCCAGATTATACTGTTGGGCTAAAAATTACTCTATCCTGGGGCTATTTGATCAAGTTTAAATAGGTTGATCAAATTTATTCATTAACTAACCTATTTATCCTGGCTAAGATTAAACAGTTTGGCCAAGTTTTATTCACTAACCTATTGACATAAATTCAAAATACTTGACCATGATTAGACTGTATGAATCAAGCCATTTTTATTGCATGGGGTTTATCATTTTCTTTTCATACCCTCTTTTGTTCTTTATCTTTTCTTTTTTTTTCTCTTCTTTTTTTTTTTCTTTCTTTTCTTTTTTCTTTCTTTTGTAAATCATTTGCACGATTAAATATTATTTACAACAAAAAATACAACGGTAAAAATTTCTAGTCACTAGTTGATCCTATGAAACATAGGGTTATAACACAATGAATGTACTCTTTTACAAATAAGAAAATAATTTTGTGGTTTTTTCTCATATTGGGTTTCCACATAGAAATTTGGTGTATTATGCTTATGTGTTGTTTATGCATTGATTTATGGTACTAATKCTATATTAAATGTTGATTGAATACCATTTTGTATTTATATTGTGGTTAAAGAAAGAAAAKTACTAATACTGATTCACCCCCCCTGAGTATTCCAACAATACCAAATGAACAAGATGGAGGAAGGAAGGATAATTGAAATTCACCATCAAGAGGTCCAAAAGMAACAATAGAAAGTGTGGCATGACCGAAATATAAACAAAAATGATATGAAAAATGGAGATTTAGTTTTGTTGTATGATAGTCGTATAAAAGTTAAACCAAGAAAACTAGAGACAACATGTCTTGGACCTTATGTTGTCGAAGATATTTGATTGATCAGAGTAGTCCAACTTTGAACATTGTTGGGGCACCCATTCAAAAACTTAATTAATGGTTCCCATCTAAAAAGGTATCACACTTGAAAGAAAATAACCCTATTGGCAATTCTAGCAGGGAATTTCTAACATCGATGCACATATGACATTCTGGTTAGAGTCATAACAAATATGACTAATCATTTACTTACGAAAATAAACCCTACTTAATTTTATAAACAAAATTTGGTTATAAAAATTCAGGTATAGGAAATCGTCAAAGAAAATTTAAGTATTAAAGATCCATCAAAGAATCAAAGAGAAAACACTAAAGAATGATAATGGAGAGAGGAAGAAGTCCCTAGTTGATCCCGAGACAAAGAAGAAGAATATATGATCGACATACCACTCCATCACCTGACCAAAGGAAAATATTGATGAAAATGAAATCAAGTGACTGGGATAGATCGACATTAAGCGAGCGTGGATCAAGAGAGCACATGAAACATCAATATTACACAGACAAAATGAGGAATATAAAATTGGACGAGAACGTAAGTCAATAGGAACATCGACTAAATCTCACTGATAGAAAAAAAATCGATGATTTAAGAACAATAGATGATCGACCCATGTATTGATAATGCATTAATAAAGGAGATCTCATTGGTCGAAATTAGGAAAATATCGACCAAGGAAATGTCGATGCCCATAAAGAAAGAATATTTAATTCATGTTAGGGAAGGACTGACGAGAATAAAGAAAACATTAATGATCGATGTGACGGGGATGACAATTGCACAGTCGCCAATGAAACAGTCAGTCGCATTGAAACGTATGACATCTAATCAAAATAAGTTTAATTTAATGTTTGACAGTACCTAAATGAATTCCATCCAATTACCGATCTCTATATCCAATCATTCGACCTAGTCCTATCTCCATCAATTGTGACAAAAGGGCACGAATTGCGAGAACAAATGGATGCATGAAATATGAATCTTTCAGTACCAGCTATAAACCTTGAATAATCTTATGAATTCACCTCAATGTTATTTTCTCCCCTGCAATTAAGCATAGAGCTGAGCGTACTTGAATATTTAAACGATTTGTTGAAGCTCATCGATTGAGATTCATAAATTCCAACGATGAGAGGTCAAGTCAAAAACACACCAGAGGGTGCAAGACTAAGATGAGTACTTGATCACGTGACCGCAACACCGCTACAAATATGGATGTAGAATATCCTATAGTCAAGGTTAGAAGAAGTAGATTGGAGCAAACAATGGAAAAGTTTTACAGAATGGGCAATGGAGAATGGAAGCTGGAAGCCATAAACAAAATTCTTAGAGAAAGAAGGGATTAGAGACATACTGGGAGCCCCACAAATCACCAAAATGGGGCAATGGAAAGAATAAGCAACGAAGCTCATTGTGGGCCAATATCACCAAGGATACCTCTGGCTAGATAATCTCATAGCAATAACGGAGGAACTCATTCACTGTATTACTAGCCTCTCGAAGATAGGGACTAAGGTACCAAAGTCACCAAGCACCAATGATTTGATGCAGCTCTTTACATGATCAATGACAACCAAGAACTCTAAGGGGTTTCTCATTAATAAAATCATTGAACTGAAGGCCCATTGGACTGTAGTAATTGTGTCTCTGTGACTCACACTAGAAAGCTGAGCATTATATGTGAAAATGAATAATCTAGAGTAATTATAAAGAGTGCCAATAGTCTGGTAAGGCCATAAAATTCCCATCCCTGCTAATTTGGCTAGCAATGGAGAAAGTTGGTACTGTTGATGAAACATCATTCATAATAAATAAATTCCCAGCGATGGAGAAGTATATAATCTTCTCATCTAATCAAACAGGTACTTATATTATGTTGCCTTCCCAATAAATGTTCTGACTATGGGTCAGAAGCCTAAAACACATCTCACACAAATGGTGGTTCAAGCAGGTAGTTCATCATGACTTACCACAACCCTACCACATTCAACTTGAGCTTGAATATACAAAGCTCTGGTGTGGATTCGAGTTGGCCCCATAACCAAAATAGCTTCATTATCAATCGATGACAGAGGAAACATTTTTGGATCTTGAAAGACAGATAAATCAGGAGATAGAAATCCCCCCCCTAAACACAAAAATCCATGGTACCTGTAATACTTCCACTAACCAATAGAGAGTAGGAATAAGAAAGGGAAGCAAAGTTGTATACAATCCCCTTTGTTGAAGATCTACAAGCTGTAGCATTCAACCCTACAAAACCATCTCCAGGGAAAAGAAAGCAAATGACCAAAAAATATAAAGGGAAAAAGGTTGTTGAGGAGGAAGAGTTAGTAATAGACGCAGAATAAATATGGAGGGAAACATTCCAATCAAATGAAGGAATCGACTTCAATGACCCAAAATTCCAAGAAAATTTGTCGAGCATTACGACCAATATTGTCAAAAAAATAAAGCAAACTCAACAAGATACTAAAACCATGAAAAAAATCTATAGTTCATCAATAGGACCGCAGATTRAAGAGGTCATGCAAAAATCCAAGGAAAAAAACCAGCAAGTAAAGAAAATAAGGAGCATAATCCGGTAAATTGAGACAAGAGGAACAAAGAGACAAAATAATATGGAAGCTAATACTACCATCATTAGGCCAAAACAAATCACAATCCACATGAMAAAATGGGAGATAAGGCCAAAAAAAACACCAGGAAAGAAAAAGGCATTCAACATAGCCATCGAACTAACTAGAGAATCACCCTCGGCCAAGCCAATAACCATAATTGAAGAACGACCATCAAATAAAAATAAAATGAAACTTATAATCGATGAGTCATTGGAAGAACCAACATCTGACCAATAAATAGAGTCGAATGAAGAAGAAATTGAAATATCCCCAACAGAGCAGCCACAATTGGCCAATGAGATACCAATTGAGTAGAATCACCCCATTGAGTGGGCACAACAATAGCAGTTAGTCACCGAAGTACCAACTCCATCAACTGTTACAAGGGAAACACTCTCTATGGCCAAGGGTAACCACAACAGACAGGTATGACTGCAAAAATCAACTCAATTCCAACATGTGCTATATAAACTAATGTGCAATATGAGGAAGAATCCTACCTTGATCCAATCATTTGATGTCATTCCACCATTGAGCACTTTGACCCAAAGCTTTACACTTGCAAGAATTTCTCAACAAACAAGCGATGCAAGTATATAGTGACAATATATAAAATGAGTTAGCACATCAGATAGCACAATCCATTAATAAACATTACAAACATGCCCATGGATAATAATCATATATTTGCAATATATCGATAGGACAGGAAATGAGTATTTCTATTAATAATTG
>JASDQU010010184.1:335334-352265 GCA_032191745.1 Picea mariana
TTGATATTTGTGCAGAAATTTATGTTTTATCTGATTCCATGTTGTGATTACATGACCTCCAAGACTCATGAACCATCTTAATGCATATCCCTTTAATGTTGCTGGAAATAGCTTTAATTTTTTAGCATTGGTAATGTAATCATAACTTCTGCATAATATGTCAAACTCAAAAAGGAATTCATCAGGATCTTCAGAAGATAAACCATGAAAGTCAGGTAAAGCTGAACGTGGAATATTCTTCATGGGAGCTACTCCTCTAGGAAGATCACCAATAGGAAATCATTAGGTAGAAAAAGAGTTTTCATTGCTTACCTCTCTTTCAGGACCTACCTGTTCTTCATGGTCGAGTTCTTCATTATACCCATCCATGGTTTCTTCTGTTTGTTCCCCTACTGCACTTGCTTGATCCTCAATGTTTTCTGTTGGTTTCTCAATCGTCTCCATTTCAAAGTTCACTTGAAAGGAAGGTTGAGGCCTTGGTTTTCAAGAGCTTGGTCGTTGAGGAACAAAAGATTTAGATTTTGATATAATCTTGTCGATAAAAGTTTTTCTTTCTCCCCTTCCTCTGCCCCTGCCACCTGTAGGGTCAGTTTCCTTGGGGGATCCGCGTCCTCTCATGCAATTTGTACATCTGAAAGAAAAACATAAATGATTTTGAAATCTATAAGTGCCTTCCCCGACAATGGCACCAAAATGTTGGTCACTATAATTGTTTATTAATTAAAAAAATCAAGTGTTACATAAATTGTCAACCCAAGGAATTCTATTTATTTCAAAGGCAATCACACACTGTATATGTTCAATCTCAAAAGCAATCCAAAGTTGTAGTAAAATTTACACTAATCACACCTTGCTTTGAATAGATTGAAGTTCTACTTTGAATTACAGTAAAAACAATCTATCTATTGCAGAATTCAAGATTCAAAGAAAAATAATTATCAGAAGAATCCTGGATTACATTAAGAAACAACAACCTAGGGAAAAGGAACCTTTCAGCATACTGCAAAGAATACTAACTATTATGTAATAGAGAACAGGAACCTATTCCCCAAAGTAGGAATCTTCAGCACCTATCTCTGACTATCACACTTTCATAAACTCATTCTACAAACAGAATTACCAATACAAATGATCAACAATTACCTAGGAATGAATTGTATGAAAACGATGCAACAATCAGTTGAAACAAAGTTTCAGCAAAACAGAGTTTTAACAAGGCATGAATAAAAACAATACTTAACACACTACAGAAACTAATGGGTGAATCTTGTGAAGAAGGTGGGCCCTCTCCTTCTCACAATATTCCCCAGAAATGAAAGGGAACTAAGAAGAAATGCTCAGAATGATATTTTATTCATCTGTCCAATGTAACAAGTTGCAATATCAAAAGTGAACACACTCCTTCTCTGTAATTCCCTTCTCGTTAATCCTTCCGTAATCTCCCCTCTAATGCTGATTTCTCCTCTATTTAAAGAGGAGAATCCTCTTAATACAATTAAGCATGAAATTACATGTGTACATACAAATCCTATTCTTAGTCTAATCTAATCTTCTATGCTGGAATAGGATATTCTAATCTTCCATAGAAAAATGTTGTTACAGTGGTTGTAATGGTGCTAGCTTGAGGTGAAGCTGTTGCAGCCAGTGTAACAGCTCCTTTAATTATCTTTTCTTGTTACTGTTGTATGTGAAATATTGTTTCAGCATCGCAAATCACAGACTGTTTCAGCAACGGGATTTGCGTACTGTTTGATTATTTCAACAACGTGGTCTTCAAGCAGCAACGATGGTTGTAATGGTGTTGGTTTGAGGTACAGATGTTGCGTCCAGTGTAACAGCTCCTTTAATTATATTTTCTTGTTACTGTTGTATGTGAAATATTGTTTCAACATCGCAAATCACAGACTGTTTCAGCAACAGGATTTGCGTACTGTTTGACTGTTTCAGCAATGTGGTCTTCAAGCAGCAACGATATATTAACTGCAGTTTTCAAACTGTTTTAGCAACTATATATTTCTGATTAATGGCTAAGTATGAAAGTAATGTAAAATTACATGTAAAACAAATTAAACATATAGAAAAGAGAAGAAACGTTATATACCTTTGGAAAAATAGATTAAGGTGATAATGTAAACTTAAATATGAGCGGGAAAAGGATGTAATGATAGAAAAAAGTATGAGCAAAGAGGTACATTATAGGGTCCTAACACAGCATATTTAGCAAGTTCTACACACCCTGTGGCAGCACAAGCTATATGCCAACTTGGAAAAATGATCTTCGGCATGGACAGGGTCCATTACTTGGGCTACATAGTTTATCAACATGGTGTACATGTGGATCCAACCAAGATCCAAGTCATTCGTGACTAGCCAGCCCCAACTACATTCACTGAGCTTCGAAGCTTCTTGGGCCTTACCAATCTCTACCGCAAGTTCGTGTTGGGATTCTCCTACATTGCATGGGCCCTCATCCAAATAACCAGGGATGGTGGTAAGGAAAAATTTGTGTTGGGATGATCCCAACAACAAGTGTTTGATGATTTGAAGCAACGCTTATGCTTAGCCCCAATACTTTTACTACCAGAACTACAACAACCCTTTGAGATTGAGACAGATGCTTAGGACTATGCGGTGGGCTTCGTTCTCACTCAACATGACCACCACGTGGCCTATCATGGTGAGACACTATCAGATGTTGTTTTTAAGTACCCTACTTATGACAAATAAATGTACTCCATTGTGAAAGCCTGTCGCCAGTGGATACATTACATTATTAGGAAGGAGATAGTCATCCACACTGATCGTAAGCCACTACAGTTCATGCGGACACAAGGAAAATTGCAGAATGATCGCCATCAAAATTGGTCCACATAATTGCAGCAATTCCACCTCAACATCAAGTATAAAACAGGAAGAACCAATTTCTTTGTTGATTGCCTCAGCAGACCGCCAGTCGCGGCACTCACCACGGTGATAGACTCTTTCGGCCATGAGACCTCTGGATGGCCCCAAATATATGATACAGATTTGGACTTCGCCACCACCTACCAAATGTTGGGTGCAAACATAGTTGTCGATAATTTCCATCTTCAAGATGGGTTTTTATGTCGTCTAGGTCATATCTATGTTCCATCAAGTGAGCAAGCGAAGATGATTTGGTAATCCCACTACAGTCGGGTGGCAGGACACTTCAGCGTCGAAAATACCGTGGCAATGCTACAGAAACATTTCCACTGGCCAAAAATTCGACAGGAGGTCAGCAAGTATATCAGATCCTACACTGCCTGTGTTATTGCCAAACTGAACACTAAGAAACAGGGCCTATACATCCCTCTTCCTACTCCTGACAGGTCATGGGAATCCATCTCAATGGACTACATGTCGGGCCTCCCATCCACCAAGCAGAGAAATGACTGTGTTTCTGTGGTTGTTGATTGCTTTTCTAAGACGGAGATCAAAGCCACTCGGTTCATTGAGAGGATCCAACACATCTTCCAATAGGTTCAAGATATCCTACAGAAGTCCAATCACAAGTACAAGAAATGTCGTGATCAACATTGGGTGCCACATAAGTTTCAGGTGGGCTGCAAAGTTTGGTTGCACTTGCAGAAAGAATTCCTTATAGGAATCCATCAGAAGCTTCTCCCACTCCGTTATGGGTCATACACCATCACCAAGGTCATGGGGGATAATTCTTTTGAGCTCAACATTCCTCCTTTTCTTGGCCTGCATCCAATGTTCAACGAGGATCCCCTTCGCCCTTATTTCCCACCATTATTGGACACCTCAGACGTAGTAGAAAAATTGACACCAACAGAGCTCAACCCTAACTTCATACAATAGGAATCCAGTGATCATATTTTGGACACACATATCAAGGGCACTCGACAACAAAGGATCCATCTTTATCGAGTTGTCAAAGCAGGGCAAATCCTGTACCAAGGCAAGTGGCTCACCCGAAGCCAAATTCAACAAAAAGTTCCTCATCTGATGGGGGGAACTTAATGCAATGGAGACCATTTCTTCCTAATGAGGGATGATTTATCTAGGTGGATATCGGTGGCCACCCACCTTTTCCAACTAGCTCAAAATAGTTTCCTGGAAATTTTGGCAATTTACTATTTTTAGTAGTTTTAACTTTCAAGGCCATTTTGAGGGCCTAAATGAAAGTTTTTCGGGATCGATCTTGTAAATGATAGCCAAAGGAATGATTGATCCCCCAAAATGAATCTCTTCTATGATACCTTTCCAATGGGCTATCACACGCCTAAAACAAAGATCGTATGAAAAAGTTATGACCCCGGGAAGTTGATGTACTAACTTACCCAGACGGGGCCCACATGACTTTTGGTGCTTCTTCTCCTAGGGTTAGGTTTTTGGATGTATAGGGTTTTTGGCATTCCTGTTTATTGTAAAAATGCCTTCAAAGCCTCATTTTAATGATCTTCTTGCAAATGAGCACAGTCGTCACATCTCTTCTCAGAGATAAGCCACCACCATTCCAACAAGCTTGTTTCCGCTGCATTTTACAGTTTCATCTTATTTCCTTATTGAATAGAAAACCAGTTTTACTGCATCTCTATTATTTTGTGTTAAGAACCTATTAATAATCTATATTCATTTCGTTCTGCTCATAAAATCTGGATCATTACAACTCATTTTTACCTGCACATTGGATTCATTTACAACATAGCACACAACCAACCAATGGCTTCCTTCATTCATATCATGGCTGATGCTCTTCCCAACACTCATCTCTCTCCTTGCTACCCAAAACCTACATATAAAAAATTACCTCCTTTTTCATACAAATTTCCCTTTTTCTCCCTTGCTTGTTTGACTCTCACTCTTCCCAAATATTATTGTACTCCAGACCCATGCTCTTAATAAATTTGTGACCTGACTCCTCACGCCCACCCTCTTGCATGAGTTTAATTATTCTCTTTGGGAACACTCAACAACAAATAGAAGGTTTATACACAATGATAATAATTTCAGGAATGTTGGTTTGAATTAATACCCATGGATAATTCCCCCTTGGACCCCTCTCTCTTGTGGGATCATATCCTCCATCATTTTCTTCCCTCTCGTATTGTAGCTAGCAATTACTATTTTATTAATTATTTCAATGTACATAATATACAATTTGGCCCCTGACCACATTAAATTAATACGATCTCTTCGCCCCAAACATATCATCTCACCAATCTAAATCACATTCATATAATTACATCATAATTTGTGGGGATTAAAATGGGTTACACTATAGGTACATTAGATACAATGATGTCACTGATACACCAAAGCACTGACCAATAATTCATATTTTTTAAATTATTAGAAGATTCAAGAAAAACTGCAATGAGACTTTTAGAAAGAGGAAAAAGTAAGGATTTGTTTCATTTCAACAGTTCACATGAGAGACGAGGAAGAGGAGGTTCCATCCTATAAGATTTTGAAATAAAAATATCCATGAATATAGGTGATTTGAATTGGATCCTTGTAAAAAATTGTAATAAGCACCTAGGTGCTTTACCATTTGTAATTGTTGTAAACATGTCCTTTTTAATTTTATTTTGTCTCTTTTGGAAAATTTTGAAGTGGAAATAGACAATTTTGATGGTTTTCCTTCCAAAAGAAGCCCATTAAAAGAAATCAAGGTTGTAGTGAAGGTATCAACATGGAGATGCAAGGAGAACTTGGGAGGGTAGTAGTAGAGGTGAAATCTCAAATAGGACAACCTACTTAAAGATCAGTGTATGGTAGAGTCAAAGATCTTATCCATGATGAGAGAAGGTTCCTTTGAGCCATGACCATTTTCAATATGTATTGTCAATGAGTAAAAATACACAACTCGACGTATATCTCACCCCTCTATATTTATCTCTCGATCTTAATAAAATTCCCCATTAAATGTTGGGTTTCCAGTATAGAAATTATGCTAGTTTAGTGTGTAATTGAGTTATCCACTTTCTTAATCTATTATGGTGGTATATATTTTTACTACCCCTCAACACTTGAATTCATTCCTTGATAGCTTGTTTTATGGTATTAAATTATACTTGTACACAAAATTCTACTTGTACAATAGCTTGGATTGTTAATAAACCCAACCAACTTGAATATACACTATGTCATATGCCACACTATATTTTATGCTAATTCATCGCTTGGGCCAATTTCCTCACTATTGGGAAACTTAATTCGCTTGCTAGATCAATTTATATTTACCTGGCCATTTGTTTCCTCTATATGTAGACCATACTCAATATTCTCATGCTTGTTGTGAATTGTTTCCTTTTCCCACAAACCCTACTCAGTGTTCTCATTCTTGTTGGGCATTTTTCCTTTGCCCACAAACCATACTCATCATTCTCATGCTTGTTGGAAATTGTTCCTTTTCCCATAGGCCATACATATTGATCTAATTCCTGTTGGGCATCTTCCCTTTGCCATATATGGTTGGTCAAATCACTTACATKTTTTCTTCACTGTCAAGCRYCTCATTTTATGTCTAAGCATGTTTTTTTATGGTTGAATCAACTGGTTGTGTGTCCCTATTAGTGTTGGTTTGTTTGACAACTTGTCTCATATTCGATGGAATGAGTTTTGATTGGATGGTCCTGGCTTTATGATAGTTTTAATGAGTTATGAACTAGAGTKCCACATCCCTATTTTTATTTCTAAACATGGACCTTGAGTGCTTTTGTCATGTGGGCATCTCAAATTTGAGGAAATAGACTGTAGGGACATAATTGATCTTGCCTCCATTATGGGTTCCATTGGTCTTGGCACCTTAAGAAAACCAACAAATATTGAAACCAAATCTGAATTGTACATCAAGAAGATTCAATTCTGACTTGCATATACTTTTATTTCAAATCTCCATAGAGGATCTGTGTTGATGAAATGGATAGGCCTCAAGACCACAATTTATAGAACAATAAGGGAAGAAAAAGAGTATTGTAGTAAGGTAACCGTCTCTCTCCTATTTCGTTGTCTTTTATCCCCATTATTGATTTTTTTTTTATGTTATTTTCTATTTTTAACTATTGTTCTGAATTTCTTCATTGGGTTTATTGTTTTATTTTTGGTTGTTTTGAGGGTTTTGCCTCTACTTAGCAAGTTAATGTTGTATTTGTTTTATGGATTTATAACAATATATATGGATAACAAATTAGGATCAAGTCCAACCAATATAGGGTTACATTTTTGTGTAACATGGGTGCATATACACATGGATTCTCACATCCCTTTATTTGTAGGTTCATGACATTTCTTTGAGTGGTACAATCTTCTTTCCTCTTTCCTAATGATCCCATAGAATCAATTCTCCTCTTAGTTACGGAAGCAGTGATGCTTCTCTTTGATATGGAAACACTGGTGCTCCTCTTATGTATGGAAACACCAATGATACTCTTTGGTGTGGAAGAAACAACTCTCCTCTTCAGTACATTGTAAGAATTTATGCTCATAATACATAGAAAAACCAAACAATAATTTGTATATTTTAACTTATTAAAAAATGAAGGAAAAACTACAATAATACTCCTAAAAGGAGAAAAAGGTGAGGGTTTGTTTCATTTCTACATTTCACATGAAAGAAAAGGAATATGAGGTTATTTTACAAGAGGAGGAAATACAAATAGCTATGAATGTAGATAACGACAAAGAGCATTGCAACAAGGTAGCCCTTTTTATCTTTCTTCATTATTTCTTTTGTCCCCACTATTGATTTTATTTCTATTATTTTCCATTTCTTACTATTGTTCTTTATTTATATTATTTTTCATTTCTCACTGTTGTTCCTTATTTATATTATTTTCCATTTCTTACTATTGTTCCTTTTATTAGTTTATTTTTTATCTTTCCTTTTTAATTGGTTTGAGGGTTTTCTAAGTTATTTTGTTGGTCAATGGTGGATTTGTTTTCTAAGGTTTTACATAATAAATATGGCTAGAAAATGAGGGACAAGTTTGACTAAGAAAGGGGCATATAGTTTTGCAACATGGTGCATGTCCAAAGGGATTTTCACCTTACTTACTTTGTATGTTCATGAGGTTTCTCCAACTGGCACAATGTTTATCCTGGTGCTCTTGGAGCACTAGTGCCCCAATTTTGTCTAGGAGCACCCAAGCTACAATGTTGTCTTGGAGCACTATCGATAGTAGTGCTTTTCTTTAGTTTGAGAGCATATGATTCTCTACTTTGGGAATACTACCTCTAGTGAATGAGTGGTTTTAGATAGTGTTCATAAAATTTTCATGTAGCAATTGAGTGGTTTTATAATTACAAGAGATCCACTAATTGATTGTCTTGAGTGGTTTAACAATTACCATGGTTTTGTATGGGTTTTTTAACCACCCTTACTATATTGTAAAACTTAACATTTCAATATTATTTTTTTTCCAAGTAAAAAAAGAAAGTAATTTTATTTATAGATAAAACAAAATTACATCAGTATATGTCGTAGGAATTTCGATAGTTGTATGTTGAGATGATAATATTTCATAGTCCTACTTGTTTAAGTATCGAAACATAAATATTAGAGGGAAAAATTGCCTATATATAGAAAATAAGTATACCATCAAAATAATGTAAGTGTTTTTACTATAAAGTCAAAGTAATTGCATATGATTTTCAAAAACAAGTATCTTAGGAGATGTTGTGTTATTAAGAGATTAAGCCAAGAGGTGTGAAGAAAATCAAAGGATCCCCGTTGATCTTTTTTTTACCTTCCAACTTCCAATTTCCAATCCCAAACCAAGTTTGGAGAGCACATCTACTTTTGCATTCATGTTCATGTAAAAACGAGTATATGTGATGAGAGAAAAAGTGGAATAAATAACTTTGATTTCTTCAAACGAAGGTAGTAAAGTATAATTGTGCAGCTGATATGATCCATTCATGCATTTTATAACCAAATGAGAGTCTCCATATACGTGCAATATTTGATTGTTGTTTTCTTTGGCCAACATGAGTAAGAGTGTGAGAGCCATGAATTCACTAAAGTTGTTGGAATTTCAATATTATTTATTGTGCATTATCATAATTTTATTATTCTATTTATTTCTAATGTATTGTTTCATATTTGACTATAATGTTTATTTAGAATAATCTAGAAATAATCAAATTATAATTTTTGTTTAATATTTTGCAAGCATTTTTAAAAAATTTAATTGTAAATCATAGATTCATTAATAAAAAGGGAAAGTGATTGATCTGTAAATTGTGGTGGATATTCCATTGGAACAATTCATCACAACATATATGATAAATAAAACTGGAATATACCTATGAAGGTGAAATTCCTTTAGATTCCATAATATTTAGTTACTGATTTTTTGCGTATGCATGAAATAGATAAAATGCAGAAAATAGGGAACCATAAAATACAATCACACACCATCCAAAAAATAACACAAATATTTTCTCTAGGAAACCCTTACGATAGAAACCCTAGCTAGAAGGTGAGGTTGCTATGCTCTATTTTCTATGGTATGGAAATAATGCAAGTACAAAGGAGAAGGCACTCTCTATAAAGTTACTTGAGACATGTGGCATGTTAGGCTGCTACAAAACATTAACCCCCTATGTTGTGCTCTCTAATTTCTCAGTCCCAGTTGTTTTTCTCTGCTATGTAAAAAATATAATAACATAGAATCAAAACCTTTCTCCTCCTAGCAGCCCAGTATTTAACATAGCATGATAGACATCTAGGGGTAGGTTTTTGAATTCCTCAACCCTTAATTGTGATAAGGTTTTGGAAATTACAAAATGTTCTTAGAAAATCCACTACGTGGCTAGCCCCAAATGTCTAAGTAATGTAGGCTTCTGTGGCATCCACTCACACCATGGTGATCAATATGGTAGGTCAACTTGTGGGAGGCATAACTTTCACATACAAAGTATGATTGAGGTGATTCTTGCACCATTGGAAAGGTATTGGTGTGTAGAGTATTGATGGTATTCTACACTATGAAACCTTTGCAAAGGCGTAGACCATGCATCGACCATAGTTCATATGTTGCCTCCTTCAATTTGACCTATCATGTTGACCACCATGGTACGAGAGGATGCAACGCCATCCCCCATTGCTCATGTAGATGGGGCTCACCACAAGAGGAATTTTAAGAAGATTCTAGAAGGTTCAAAACCCTACCACAATTGAGGGTTGAGGAATTCAAAACCTACCCTTAGATGGATATCGGGCTATGTTAAATACTGGACCACTAGAAGGATAAAGGGTTCCATTCTATTTTATTGTATTTTGTTCCAAGACTATGAAATTCATAAAGTCAAGGATAGTGTTAAGTAAACTCTTGACCCTCCACCCATAATGGTATTTTTCTATATCCCAACCAACATGAGTGTTGATATGTAGGTAATCCTTGAATTAATCCCCAAAGGAAATGGTTGGTATGCATCCTCAACATAGGGAGTATAATTTTCCATCATAGGTGAGATATCCCTCCAATTTGTGGCCCGTCTTCTATTTTAGAATGGAATCAAATTTTGTCTCTTACATAGGATGGGTTAGTGCTCCATCTCAACATTATCCCCTTCCTCTTCAATTGAAGTAAATTGTTAAAATTTATGTGCTCAACCTTACGTTCTCATGTTCTTGGTTTTCTACATTTGGAATGGGAATTTTTTAAATATGAGATCTAGCCTTTCATAAAGATCTTCATCTTTGACTATGCCCTCTTATTGCACCTGTTAGCACTCAGTAAAAAATTTCGGATGATAAAACAAATGACATAGGTAACCTACAAACCACTTTAGAGATGGGTACTAGCCTACTCTGCTCAGAGAGGGCTCTCTCCCGCCACTTGATCTTTAATAGATGAGTTTTCTTTAACAAGTCAATGGCTAGGTTTTGTGTCTTTGAAGAGGTTTTTTATAATTTCGTTGGCAAGGAAGGGGAGGGAAACCTAGGGATATGGAGTCAAACTTATGAAAAATGAATGGAAGCACTGACTAGTCAGTAGAAATATCTATAGGATAAAGGCTAAATGAGGTAATGAATCTGAGTTATAAATTGTAATTTGCAGAGTGTAAGAAAAAAGGAAAAAAATACAACTGCATTAGAGCATTAAATAAAATGAATTCCGACTTAGTTAGAAAGAACTAAACATAGTTTAAATTTCTTAAGTCGAGAGCATCGCAAGATGAATTATGGGCCTTTAACTATCCAATTTAAGCAGAAGACAGTGAAAATGAAATCAAGAACATAGGAAATACATACAAACAAAGAAGACAAATCTTAGACCATCACCATTAGAATCTTTTCGTGGGGATTTCAAGGCATTTGCATGTGCATTCTATTCATCTTCAGAAAATTTACATTCAAGTTCAAAATAGATAAAATCGTGCCCTTTCACTTCTTCCAACCCTTAATAAAGTTGGAACTCCTAATATTTATACAATTTGAGTTCCTTCGATTTGAAACCACTTACAATGATTACAAAGAAACATTTCGGTTTTGAAACTGATTAAAATGATTACAAAGAAACGTTTCGGTTTTGAAACCGATTACAATGATCAACAAGAAAATGTTTCTTGATCTAGGCTCTGGCTACTCTGGCGTTTTGGTCCCTTTCTTTGCCACTTGTTCTTCTTTGGTATTCCACATGATCTGCCATCTTTAGTGACATCTAGACATCATTTATTGGGCCCTAGGAAACTACATTTTGTCTTACCCAACCTGATTATTTCATTCCATTGCAAGTCAGAAGGGATATCATAATCTGTCATTTCCTTTATCATAATCTCCAAGTCAATGCAAGAAGCACATGACATGACTGACAATACAAGCTTGACTATTGTGAACTGATTTAGAATTTCAAAGTTTGTAATTAGATGCTCAACTAAAGTGGCTCCTTTCATATTTTCCTCCAGTGTTTCAAAATTAGAATGATCCATTCTATATTGAGTCAAATGAGCATTGTATTCATCCTGATCATACAACTTTCCCTTTCCATCCCAAAATGGTGGAAGTCCTTTGCTGAACAATTCTTCAAATAAATATTTTAACTCCTAAACACTCTGTTCCATCTGTGTTACCTTAGTTTGGACTGATTTCAATAGGTTATGTTTAGAAATAACCCTCATGGACTAGATAATCAATGTAGTTTTGTCTTTAACCCCAATATTTTAAAGGTTTGCAGTAGGAACAACATTCAGTATATTTATAGTGTTTTGGGCCCATTTTGATGCTTTCTTTGTTGAAGTTTCATTCACAACGGTGCACCTATTTCTGATTGTGATGGCTATGTCGTCTTTATCATTAATGAAATTCAAATATGACCTGAACTTGGAAGCTTCAGCAACCATAAAATCCCAAATGATTTGTTTGGCCCCTTGCAATAGACCTTTGCCTCTTAACCTCATCCTCAATTTATTTATTCTTTCTTGCAAGACTTCATTCTCCTTTTGAAATTGATTTATCTTTTCATCCATTGCCTGCAATTCCTGCTTCAATTTCTATATGCTTCCTTTCATCCCTTTGATTTCTCCTTCTTTCAAGCTAACTTGTGACATATCTTGGATAATTCCTTCAGTGTTTGACCCAACTTCTGCAGTAGGAGCCAAAACCACAACCTTGTTTAGCAATTATGTCTTCTCTTGTGACCATTTCACCTTTTCTTGTTCCAGGTGTAATACCCTATCCTTGTAGCCCAGTGTCTCTTGATGAAGTGTTTCCTTTTCCTATTCTAGAGAAACCAATTCTATTGTTTGTGGATGCTCTGTAGTAGGAATTTTCAATTTCTTCTTCAAACTTTGAATCAATTTGTCTTTCTCATCCAATGAAGATTTCAATCCTTGTCGGCCTTTAGATTCCAACCTCTTGACCTGAGTCTTTAAAGCTCTTCTAGATTCCTTTTCCTGCCTTAACTTCCCTTCCAATTTCATTGCAGAAGATGATAGTTTTGAATTCTTTAAACTTAAGCTCAAGTAATCAGAATACAACATATCACTGGTATGCTTATGGAGAACTTATGTTATCATATTTTATCTTGATTTTAGAGACTTTGTCTTCATCTGAAACAACAATGTTAAAGGTCCTATTTTCAACATCCCTTACTGTGAACAGAGAAGATTTATGCTAAGAGATATTTTCCACTTCAGGGACTAAATCCCTCATCTCACCCAGAGATATATTACCCTTCTCGGCATATTGTTTTTCCAAAACTCCTCTAGACTGGTAAGTTGAATCAGATGTTTTAAAAATGTATTTCTTACTACTAAAGATTTTGTAGTTTCCTTCACTTTGAAGTTTACTTTCCTTTTCAACTTATACAGTGCTATTACCACTTTCTACCATATCTGGATTAGCTTGGTCTCTGGACTCTTCCTCTTATAAATCCACAATCTGTGTAGATTGTGTAACTTTCATCTTCTTTGGGGAAGTTTGTTGGTCAATGATGTCCATGGCCTCTGAACTGCTTCTCTTGTGGTAAACACTTGTCTTAGGAACTTTGATTATCAGTTTCTAAGGAGCTTGTTTTGTTTGAATTTGTTGCATGGTTTCCTCCACTTGTTGTGTTTGTAATTGTTGCAATATTTCTTCAATATCAACACAAACTTCTAGATTTTCCAGCTTATCAAAACCCTCAACTTGTTAATGCTAATAAGGAGCTTGTTTGTTCATCAATCTTCCCTTGGATATGATTTTATGTGGATCATACCTTCTTCCCTGTAACTGTGCAAAACCAAACTCTTTGAGCTTTCCTTGAACTTGAGATAAACGTGATCTAGATTTGACAATGAAGGGGCCAATGATAAAAGGGAACTTAAGTTTGGAGGCTTTGTGTAACTTCAGGAAATGATCTGTCTCGGACATAATTCTCTTCCTGATGAATTCAAAGGAAAATATTCTAGGAGTCAGAAAAATAGGAAATAGGTAAGGGGATTCATGACAACCATAAACCCATATTACTATTGAGTGCCTGAATAGTACCCAATCCCCAAATCTGTTCTCTAGATTTGGTTGTAGATAGCTTCTCATGTCATCCAAAACTCTAGGTAGGTTGGTATTGAAAATAAAACTATAAACTATGGACATGACTTTGTTGATGAAGATAAGTAATGTGATTATTTTACACTCAGTTGACAGAAATGTTGCTTCAGGAAATTCCCTCTTGTTGGTTTCCAGGGAAATTCTCAACAGATAGGTGTAGTATCTAAAATGTCTTAGGGAGCAAAAATTCACTAGTTGTTTATGGATATTATCATCTAGGAATTTATCAAAGTTGATATAGACTGACAGAACAGAATCTGACTTAAAAAAGTTCAAAAGGAAATCGGGCATGACTTCAACCACATATTTGTCATTTTCTAGACCTAAAACTTGACTCAATAGGGAGCAGACCCATTGGACTTCGATGACCATTATATTTACATTCATCGGCAAAGACAGACCTTCTGAAAAATGTTCAGGTTCGATAACTGTCTGTAAAAATAGATCTCGAGCCTCTGATGGAGATTCTCTATATACCCTAATCAAATTATCTTCATTGAAAGGTTCATAATTCGTGGAAAAAGACTCTGGTATACCGAGGGAATCTCGAATTGATAGACTCTCTACCTTACACAAGACCTTAGACCCTCATTTATTCACAACAACTCTTTCTTCATGGGAATTTTGTTTGACACACCAACCTATAAATTCAGGAAACGGTAAAGAGATTTCGACAGCATAAGGGACTATGGTGGCCTGGACTGCTTCAAGGAACAGTATACATCTTCCTACTTTATCGGAAAAGTTTCTTTTGGACACAGAGATAGGAGAAATAGTGTTTTCGACATAAAAAACATTTGCGTCTCGATCAATTAGGGACTCTTCATTTTCCATAGGATCTTGTTCTGTTACTGAGGTTATTATGGAATCCATGGTTGTGATGAGGAATACATGGAAATGAGCGGAACTGCATGCAATTGGTGTATTGTTGAGATGTAGGTGGAAGACGGTGGTCGCGCCAAGGTTCTAACGATCCAACGTTCAAATAATAATCAAATAAAATAAATGATTAAAGGTCCTTTCATACTTTTCCATTTTTGGGGGGCATGAGAAAGTGGTTTGAAGCAACCCATTTTTCATCCCAAAATGCACATGGTGATGCCACGTACCTCCGAGAGAAAACCACAGTTTAAATTTAGTAACTTCCCTTCAAAATTAAACCATGTGCATCTTCATTCCCTGAAATCATTCTCGGTCGTTGATCTTGATAACTCACGATCCACGATGTTTCAGACCCGATCGGCTTAGCGCTTCTACCAGATTTATCCCTTTCCTAGTTTATCAGGCTTCCAAACTGATTTAGCATTCCGCTAGATTCTAAAATCTTGATTTCACTCAATAAAAATTTAATGATGAATAACAACACCTAATATGAGGATACCATTTGATCCAAACTAGATCTAAGAAATAAACAATTGGCTAAGGTACATGATTTTATGAGGATCAACATGGGAAATCTTCAAGGATTTAGATAAACAAGGGAACGGTTTGTTGGAATAAAGGGATCGATACCATCATGACCATAGTCCACACCTACACTCAATTAAAAAATAAGGAAAGTGAGAGGACATTATTGTAAAAGGAAAACAAAAATAAAATGTATTAAAAAAAAGTTAAAGTTTCATAGACCCTCTCTCTACGCATAAAAGACAAAATGAAAAGAAATGAAAGGAGGATAAATAAACACTAGGGAAGTTGAAGGGTTAGGAATGCTTGACCTTCCATCTATCCCCTCTGCTTGTTATATGATAGTTCTTCGAGATGGAGAAAGGGTTCTTTGGAGAAGAGAGGAAGGGATATGCTCCTGATACTTCACTGAGAGGCACCAAGCTGAGCCAGAGAGCCTCTAATCATGCCTTTACTAAATAATAAAATCCTAGTCAAAGCTAATAGAATTATGGCTTTCCCATTTGGGTTTCTAGGGTAAAATCATGTCTTATGAGTTTGTTTTTTTGTTTCCTCTGTGTGCTAAGTAGTAGAATGGTTCAAATTCACCTGCTTGGTTTTACTAAAATTGTTGGTAATCCATTATTTTTTTCTATGCATTTTTTTATATAATTGTTGTGGGTGAGTAGTAGCTTGTTGTACACTTATTCATCTAGGAGTTTCTAACCAATGGATAGTCATCTCTCTATTTCTCATGTTCCTTTTTGTCTAACCAAAATGAACCCTAGATTGCTCATGTTTCTCATTTTCCAACCACTGTGAACCCTAGATTTCTCATTTTTCTCTTTGTCCAACCACTGTGAACCCTATCTTGCTCATGTTTCTCTTTGTCCCACCAATGTGAAACCTATATTGCTCACATTTATTTTTTTCATGAGCGTGAAAACTAGCTTAGCTATCATGGTTCTCATTTTCTTTCCAGAAGAACCTTTTAAGGAGAGAACCATGTGATTATAATTGTTGTTATAACACTCATTGTAAAATCTTATCGAGGGGAGAAAAACGTTGGTTTGTTCTTTTAGGTTAACCACTTTTCTAAGTATGGAAGAAATATTTAGGACTCTATTCATAATAACGATTTTATCTGGGTATACCTCATGTTGTGTGTAGAAAACTGAACGTTCACATGCTATTAACCTATTACCTAGTCGCTACTAGAACCTCCTTTTCTAACAATACATTTCTTTTGCTCCATTATTTACGTATAATAGTTTATTCCAATTCTATGCATCCTCGAATAATGTTGGGAATTTATTCCTTAATGCACTCCTATTTCATGAACGTTTTAGCATGAGTAATACATTTAGTGAATAGAACATATGCAAAGAATAAGAATAATTACATTGGTATCCATGTTGAAGAAGTGGTTGGGAAATAAGTCTTCCATTTATGGATCAGATGGTATTAGAGCATTGAATTCAAATACCTAGTATGACCTTTATGGTAAGTACCCATAGTGACT
>JASDQU010010185.1:27756-39344 GCA_032191745.1 Picea mariana
AGCCACTATGTCGGGTGGTTGATGTTGTCCTCTAGCTTGTAGGCATTGTCTTGCTTGTTTCGGTCGTGTATTTGTTTCTATCTATATATTGGTTATCACATGTTCGTCTAGTTGCATGATGTTCTAGTGTGATGATTCATTGTTGTGTGTTTCCTAATCTACGTGTGTGGTGTTCGTCATCAATTCATGTGGTTAAAATGACATTGTTGTTGCCTCCCTGCTTCAAAATTTAAAGCAAACAAAAACAAAATTGTGCACTTTCTTGCATCGCTTGTGGTCAAAAAAAGAGGGGGTCGTTACATAGAAATAGTTTGAATGGGGGTTGTCTAGAACCCTGTCTCACTAAAATTAGAACTATGATTCTACCTTAACATTGAAGATTACAAAAAGGTGTTAAATAGTTATGAAGGATTGCACGATTGAAAATTACCTTTTTAGTAAAAAATAAATAAATGAATTTTAGTTTTGGAAAACATAATAACATAGGGAATGTTAGAGTCGGTTGCAAATATATATTTATCAAAGACAATATGTGTCTATTGTGTTGTTTGATTCACTATGGTTTCTATATAAATTGTCACTTGTTAGTATGTAAATTTGATTATATGATGGAAAGGACCATCTATGTTTTATATATGATTATATGATTACTAACTTAATTTATAATATATTTGGGGCTTACATAATTCAAAATAACTATATAAGGACGAAATATTATCATATTGGATGAAGTAACAAGAAGAGAATGTAATAGTTGAGTCTTCGAATGTGATATCCCTTATAAGTATTTATATCTTGATATTATATGGTTAACTATATGCTTAATTTTAGTAGTGTATGTTGATTTGTATGTGAAACATGTCTTGTATGACATTGTTATACATGTTACTTATTGTAATAACTAGTATGTTTTGACTTTACAATGAAGTTTTCACTTCAAATAAATACGAATTATGGATGTAGCATGGGGTCAAGGATGTAATTGCATAAAAAATTGATGCCAGGTTTTGTTCTTAATGGGGAAGTATGTAATGCACCACGTTGAATAAATATATGTTGATAAGGATTAAGATATTAGTCTAATGATTGACTAAACACTACAAGGAAAAGGCCCTCTAGTGGATTTTTTTTGTGGACGTCCCTATAAAAATATCCCAAAAAATTGTTTATTGCGGATGATACTAGTGGAGGTGAGTTGTTAGAGGTTTTAGCAGATGTTTTTACACCCATACTTTTATAAGTACACAACACACTGGTGCGTTTTCTACAATAGGCGCATCAGTGCCCTCAAATCTAGCACACCCTAGCAGGGTTATTTCAAATAAAGAAAAATATTATCCAGTGCGCTGTAGAAATAAGGACGCAGAAGGAAATAATGACACATCGTAATAACATTCTTTTAAAAAGATATGGTGTGCAACATAACACTGGAAGCACTGGTGCGCTGTTAGTAGAGCACACTGTTATATGGTTAAATAAAAAGAAATTATGTAGCAATGTAGTATTGTGTCGAAAAATATATTCTGGTGCACTCCATTGTATCATGCACACCAGTGCTCCAATATGGAGCACCGTGTTAGGGTTAATTTACAAATTTAGGTGGTGCACTATGTAAAACCAATCGCATCAGGGAGTCTTTTATTATACCATATCGTGTCATGTTTAAAAAAAAATTTATGCACCATTGCAGTGTATGCACTAGTGTCCACGTGTTCCAAAACACACACGCACCATGCTAGGCTTGTTTGTTTTTTAAATATAATTGGTTTGCTCATTAAAATCTATGGCCTAGTGTGGTTGTGCATTGGAAGAACCGGAATAGAGTTTTATTAAAAACAATTAAGAAATGTAAAAACATTTTTACCATTTTTAGTGTTGTATAGCTCAAAAGAAATAGTGCAACCTTTTACTATCTAAAGCTCTCTTCCATTGATGCTTTCCTTAGTTTCCTTCCTTTCATCTATTGCTTAGTGTGTGAATTTCAAATTTTTCCAAATGATGGGAAAATTCAGTTTTTTTTTGTACGTCGTAACCATGCCTCCGCAAAGACAAAATGTCAAGGCAATGTCCTTGTTTCTTCATAACTTAAGTTTTCAATGGATTAAAATTTAAAATTGAGTGAAATTTTATGTGTAAAAAAAAAAATGTGCAGTGCATTCGAGGCTCTCGGCTTGCACCGCCTACGGTGTGACTTGTAAATTTATAGGGCACATTTCATACCTTGTTACCTTTCTTAGAGGTGCATTGGTAAACACAAATGCATCGACGCTTTCATTTAACAACACACCGAAGAAAATCATATAACTGGTGGGCGGTGTGTCAAAGTATAGATAACGCACTGGGATGTTAAAGTACATGGCGAACTGTCCTTATCAAATATATGTTTACGTAGTGCATTGTTAAATGTGCACATCAGGGAATTCATGTTTACCAAACACACCACCCATAAATGTAACATTGTGTTGCGGTGCACCCAATAAATTTTCTGGTGGCACCGTACGTGGTGAGATAGTAATGACCAAAATGCACCATAAAAGGTTTTGTACTTGAAAATATGGAAAATTTTATATGACGGTGCCTCTACGTTAGTTACATGCACTGGAGTGTGTAGTGAACGTATATGCATCACGTTTTTTGTTAATTTTTAAATAATTGTTTAGGTGCGTTATATATATATATATATATATATATATATATATATATATATATATATATTGGTTTAAGCGATGTGTATGATAAATGTAATGCACCAGGGCATATGTGTTGTAGTGTAGTTCCCCGGTGCGGTACCATTTTCCAACGCATTTCATAAAATGGTATAACACATTTTGTTCAGTGTGTTAGTTTACACTGACACACCACTCACAGTTCTCACAATATCTATGTGCACACTGCCAATGGTGCGTTACTTTTTTCTGGGCCCAACGTTAATGCAATTAACTTATTTTTTTGAAGAAAATTATTTTTGTGTATTTATAGATAAATTTACCATTAAGTAGATCTTTTTTATGTTTTATGTATGAGTGAGGCTAATGTATTTAATTTGTTAATCATGTAGAGACATGAGCGGAGAGAGAAACAACAACAATAGGAGCAGAGGGTGGACCTATACAATGTTGTACGGGAATGCGAGGCAAGGGAGAAAGATAGGGCTTTGTACCCTCACCCTATTAACAAATCAAATCATGTTCTATTGAAGGATGTAGGACTCCTTAATTACTAAGAGGAGGCTACATAAACTAAGGGGAACTCTGAGTTGTTGGTTCATCTAATCGGTCAATGGGATGTCCATCAAAAAGATTTCCACGTGGGTTTGGATCAGTGGTACCATGCCACTGAGGAGGATATTTACTTTATCACTGGGCTATTGAGGAGATGGAAATATTTTCCCCAGTTCCAAGACATCCCAGTAGGTGTTTCCACTGAGTGTCTAGTGGATGACTAAAAATCACCTCTTTCAATGCAGAGAAGGTTAGGTGCCTCTCTATCTTAGTGACTATCATATCCCATTTTACCAGTTACAGGCAGCACATTATCTTCCCACTTTTGTATTATGTTGATTCCTTGGTACAAAAACCACAGTGTATCATATGGTATGCCATTTTTTTGCGACAATTTTGTATAGCGCTCGACAAATGTCAAGCTATGATACATGGGAGGTCGAACTTCCCATTTATCTCATAGCTATTTTGCTTATTTTTTGAGAGGTTGGTATAGACCCCCTTCCCTTGGGCCTGAGATCCGCACAAGATCTTCACTAGACCACAAAAAGGGTTAATTAAACCCCTTGTCCAAGACCCCAACGATTTCGTGTCTCGCGAGTTAGACAATCCAAGTGAAATGCCACAACTCTCAGCTATCACTGAAACGCAAAATTTGAATGAGCTAAGGTGTAAGCCCCCTCTCTTCAGTCCCTAGTCCGATAGGACCACACCCACACCTAAATGTAAGTGACTTTCACAACTCGCGACTTCACGAGTCGAAGTACTGAGCTCCCATGCTCTTCCCTTGCGAATCCCTGAAACATGATAAGTTGATAGAGTTTTGACTCCTCCCAATAGAAGTGCTCACACCAACCGTCGCCCACATTCACCTTTTCTGCACACTACGTCAGTGCCACATATCGCGCGTGACTTCGGCGTTCGGCATTTCATAACCTCCGCAATCACAACAAAGTTTTATACACCTCGAAACCTCGAGGAATCTGAAGGCTCGAATAAAACGCGATCAACGAATCCCGTTGATCCTCAGCTCCTAAGTGATGGGTTCCTCCTGAGCTTATGGGTGTTGAAAGACACTCAGTCTTAATCCCTTCGTTGGTCTATTAGATCCAACGGCCCATGGAACTTTGACACTTCTCCTTGAAGTGATTCCACCATCCATTTTCAACTCCACGAGGACTTCTTTCCAAATGATGTGGCGTCCTCCCTCTTGAACTAAACTCCCACAAGATGATTTCAAACTCCATCTCCCTTTTAACACTTCAAAGGTTGTATCCCTTTTGAGCTTTCGCTTGCGAATTCAAGGCTTCCAAAATGGTCTCTGCATGCACTCCTTGCGGCAAAATTAAAATAACCTTTGGTTATTTTGGACCTTCGACTCTACGTTCTCTGCAACAACAGTCTTTCAATCTTCTTCTTGGGTTTGTAAAATCCAAGACCTCACCTAGCCTGCGCACACCTTGCATGACTCTGTGCCTTGCTAGAACTTCTACCTATAAAGACACAATTGTATACTTCCTGAGAGTTCTGAGATGAAACACAAAATCTGGTTGACACACTCCTTGCAGACCCTCCATTGCACTCTTTGCAGGAGTTCTCAAAAAGAGAAACAACTGAAACTCATTCTTCCCTTACCCAGAATTCAAACATTCAACATAGAATTCTAGAGCCTGCACACACACATAGCATTGACATAAAATGCATATAGAGAATGCAAACAAGCATGTAACATACGATTTAACAGGTGCTTCCAACGACCATAACAAACACATAGATTTCGAATCAAAGCTTTCTTCTATTAATTTGAGTGCTCTTGTACATGGTAAATAACAACAACTAAAAATGCATAAAATTCTTTGTTCTCTTCTATTCTCCTCTGTAGCTCTACAAATTATGAATTCTGAATTATGTTGTTACAATGATACAAGGGTTGAGGGTGTCTATCGTTTGTTTTTCCTCCTAAGATCCTAAACTGTCTAATATATCATTTAAATATACCTAATTGCATTAAACACACATAAATGCCTATTAAATCTAGTAGATAGGAACATACGCTTGAAAATCATTTTGGATCTTCGAGGCATAAATGCAACTACACTTTCCTCCCATCCATTACATTAATGTTTCAGATTTTGAAATTCACAACATTTTCACAAAAACGTATTTAACTGCATCTATGCGTCTAGCTGTCTCCTTGGTTTTAGGCACACACTTGGTCTTTATACGATGCTCCTACATCATTCTCCCTCGCTTGAAAATTTTCATGAACTCATGTTCATGATCTCTTGCACATTTTGTCCATGCCTTTGAATTTTTTCTTCGTTCTCCCAGCTAGCATCTTCAATTGGATGTCCTTTCCACTTGATCAAGTATTCAAAATACTCTTTTCTCCTGGTCTTTCTACTAATCCTCTTGTCAATTATGCTTTCCATATGTGGCTTTTCATCTACAGGAATTTTTTTTGTCCATTGAATCTTTTCTTGTTCATCTTCTGCTCCTGCTTCTTCATCTCTGTAAGGGTACAAATCCGTGACATTGAATATCGGTGAGATTATGACGCCATCGGGTAATTCAATCTCATATGTGTTTGCCCCAAATTTCCTTATGACCTTTCACGATCCAATTTTTTTCATCTTAAACTTGTTATACGTTCCCCTTGGGAACCTTTCCTTTCTCAAATGCACAAGAATCAATTCACCAACTCCAAATTGAAGTTATCTCCTATGTTGATCTACTCTATGCTTGTACTCTTGACTTGAACTCTACAACCGCTCCCTAATTTTGTTGTGAAGCTCGTTCATTCTTTGTGCAAAGTCCTGTGCACTAGCACTCATGAATTCATCTTGTTTTGAATCTTTCAACTCAAAAACTCCCCTTGGATGCATTCCATATACAATCTGGAATGGACTCTTCCCTGTGCTTCTTTTAAGTGAATCATTGTAAGTGAATTCTGCCTATGGAAGAATGTGATCCCATTGACTATGGTGTTCATTCACTAAGCTTCTTAACAAATCTCCCAAGCTCATGTTCATGACCTATGTCTGTCCATCCATCTAAGGATGATACGCTGAGCTAAATGACAAGTTTGTCCCCAGGTTCTTCCATAAGGTCCTCCAGAAATGTCCCACAAACTTGGTATCTCAATCAGAAACAATACTCTTTGGCAAGCCGTGAAGTCTAACGACTTCCTTGAAAAACAGGTTCACAATATGAGTTGCGTCACTGGTTTTCTGGCATGGTATGAAATGTTCCATCTTTGAAAATATGTCCACCACTACAAAGATTGAATCATATCCCCTTTATGTCCTTGGTAGTCCTAATATGAAATCCATGCTCACTACATCCCACGGCCTTTCGGGTATGGGTAAGGGCTGGTATAACCCTGTGTTCTGCCTCTTTCCCTTCATGTGTTGGCAAATTCTGCATCTATCCACAAATTGCTTCACATTCCTTCTCATGCCTGACTAGTAATGCGAGCCATTCATCTTTGAGAACATTTCTTCATGACCGAAGTGTCCGACCAATCCTCCGCTATACTTCTCCTTCAGCAAATTTCCCCTCATGGAGCATTTCAGAATACATAGCTTATTACCTTTGAACAATAATCTATCTTGGATCATGTATTCGGTCCATTGGCTTCTATCCTTGGGAATTGGATTATCATATGCCTCATATGCCTCTTTGAAATCTGGATCATCTTAATACAATTCTTTGAGGTTATCAAAACCCAAAGTCTTGACTCTGAATTACTGCAATAGAAAACATTTCCTGGTCAAAGCGTCAACAACTTTGTTAGCAGTTCCAGAAATATGCTTAATTGCAAAAGTAAAATTATGCATGAACTCAACCCATTTAGCATTTTTTTGGTTCAAATTCTCTTGTTGAGTCACGAATTTCAAAGCATGATTATCACTGTACAAAATGAACTCTTTGGGAGCCAAATAATGCTCCATTTCTTCAACGCTTGTATGACTGCATAGAATTCTTTGTCATACGTGGAGTACTTGATCTTTCCTTCATTTAGTTTTTCATTGAAATACATGATCGGCCTGTTGTCTTGACTCAAGATTTCTCCATTGGAAAATTCACTCACGTCACACCTGACCTGCAATGTCTTGCTAAAATCTGGAAAAAGCAGAATCAGATGTTCAATGATCTTTCTTTTCAGCAGGTTGAAGCTCTTCTCTGCTTCATCTATCCAGTGAAAAGATTTATGTTGCTTATTCACCGTATCCATCATCGGTGCACTAATTTCACTGAAGTTTCAGATGAATTTCCTATGGAAGCTAGCCATGGAAGCTTCGAACTTCAAATACGCTCTTCGACAATGGTCAATCCTTAATCGCCTTTATCTTCTCTGGATTCAGTTTCAATTCATTTGAAAAGATAACAAAATGGAAATAAATGAGTTTTTTCCTCATAAATGATGATTTCTTCATATTGATCAGCAATTTCTCTTGTTGCAATCTCCTCATCACGGTAGCTAAATGATTCAAGTGTTCTTCTTCAGTTTTATTGAAGATTAATATATCTTTAAGATATACAATCACAGATTTTCCAATGAAGTCCTTCAGAACCTCGTTCAATAACCTCATGAAGGTGCTCGGTGCATTCGTCAAGACAAATGGCATGACAAGCCATTTGTATAACCCCTCATTGGTTTTGAATGTTGTCTTCCATTCATCACCTTTCCCTCATTCTAATTTGATGGTATCCTCTTTTCAAATCAATCTTTGAAAAATATTTTGCTTCACTCAAGCAATCCATCAAGTCATCCATCCTTGGAAAATGAAACCTATATCTGATGGTAATATTATTGATTTCCCTTAAGTCAATACACATTCTCCAGCTCCCATCTTTCTTTGGGCTGAGCATTGTCGGAACAATGCATGGACTCAATCTCTCCTGAATCAATCCCTTGTCCATCAAATCCTGGCCCTGTCTCTTAACCTCTTCATTTTCCTGCGGTGTCAACCGATACACTGCTTTGTTCAGAAAACTGGCTCCAGATATAATATCAGTGTGATGACTTATACTCCTGATAGGTGGAAACAAATAGGGTAGTTCGTCCACTATTATATCAGCAAATTCTTCCAGCAACTTTTGGATTTATTCTAGAAAATTATCTATTTTCGTACTGGTCAAAACGATTTTGGGCTTCCTAACCACAACAAATTGTGTGTCTTCCTTCTTACTAACCTCCTTAAGAAGTTCCTTCCCACTCATGAGAAGTACGGTGTTGTTCACCTCTAGTACCACTTCTTTATCCTTAATAGGCAGCAACATGTGCGTCCTACCGTTCTTTTCTAGAGTGTATGTTTTCTTTTTCCCATCATGCACCACATTTCTGTCATATTTCCATGGTCTACCCAACAATAGATGGAAAACATCCATGGGAATGACATGACACAAAATCTCATCTTTGTATCCCCTTATTTAAAATTAAACTAAACATTGTTTAGTGACATTTACCTGATGTCCTTTTTGCAGCCACGAGACTTTATATGAGCTTAGATGCACAACAGTCTCCAGCTCCAGATTTTCTACCATTTCCATAGATACAAGATTGTATGTACTACCGCTGTCCACTATGACCTTGCATACCATGTCTTTGGTCTTGCAAGAAGTCTGAAACCGACTATTTCTTTGGGCTGGGTTCTCTGGCTCCTTCTCTAGCTTCAAGAGAACTTTCCTCATCATCAAAGATCTTCCGTTCTCAGTGTCTTCTGCCTCAAAATTTTGTCCTTGAGCTTCGGCAATGTGAGTTTCACCATGTTTCTTCCTATATGGACACTCATAGGATTTACGTCTGATTTTTCCATAGACAAAGCATTTCACTTCGCCTCCTTTGCCTATTCCTCTTCCTATGGCTCGAGGAAAAGTATTTCTATCAGGATACTGCCTCCCCTGTGAGATTCCTCCTCTCTCAGACTGAGTTTTTGGCTTCTTCCCCTCTTCTTTAGTCTTGTGAGTTATGTTTTGGGTAATTGTCTTGCCTCTGATTTGACTTTTGCCTCGACCTCTTTGAACTTTCTTCTGGCTAAGCTTCTCTTCAGCTTTCAGAGCCATATGATAAGCATCTTCTATAGTTTGGATGGTCGTCATTCTCATCTCATCCTGAATATCATATCGTAGACCATTCATATATATGGAAACTTTCTCATCATTAATTTCCCAATGACCTTCTTTGATGTTTATCCTGTAGAACTCTTCGGTGTATTTTTTCACAGTCATCAGCTTCTTCCTCAAATTCTGCATCCTCTGAAACAAATTGATTTGATAATCCTTGGGTATCAATTTGGATTTCATTTTTGCAACCATTCTATCCCAGCTCTTGATTTTCTACTTTCCCTTGCAATGTCTATCAGCCTGCAGTTCATCCCACCACAGCGTTGCAGGCCCTTTAATTCTGGTAACGACATGTTTAAAGTTTTTGTCTTCTTCGACACCCTCATAATCAAAGTATTTGTCTAGATCCCTAATCCAATCTAGAATCTCTTCAACGTCTAAGTTGTCTTCGTACATTGGAATGTCCATTTTTTCCCTAGCACCTATTCTTGCATGAGCTCTGAATAAGCATTCTTTTGTAGCATCTTCGACTACAGTTTCTTCTCCTTCATTTCCAACTTCATTTTCACTTTCAGCTTCGCTGATATCTCCAACATCAATTGTTCATCTCTTTTTTTTCTCCATAGCATCAAGCTTGGCACATAATTCACACATCTCTATTCCCATTGTTGGATCAAGTATTGGCCTCTCTCTTCTTCTCGATAGCATGGCTGTAAAATTCCTCATTTCTCTCTGCTACAGAAAGAAAATAATTGGTTCTATTCTCTAATACCACAACTGGTACATACCCCCTGCTCTCGGGCCTGAGATCCACGTAGGATCTTCACTAGACCACAACAAGGGTTAATTAAACCCCTTGTCCAAGACCCCAATGATTTCGAGTCTTGCGAGTTGGACAATCCGAGTGCAATGTCGCAACTCTCAACAATCACTGAAACATGAAATGAGAATGGTCTAAGGTGTAAGACCCCTCTCTTCAGTCCCTAGTCCTATAGGACCACACCCACACCTAAACATAAGTGCCTTCTACAACTCATGACTTTGCGAGTCGGAGTGCTGAGCTCATGTGCTCTTCCCTTGCGAATCCCCGAAGCACGATAAGTCAACAGAGTGTTGACACCTCCCAAGTGATGTGCTCACGCCAACTATTGCTCGATTTCACTTTTTCTGCACACTACGTCAGTGCCACCTGTCGTGCGTGACTTTGGTGTTCGACGTTTCATAAACTCCACGATCACAACAAAGGTTTATACACCTCGAAACCTTGAGGAATCTGAAGGCTCGAATAAAACGCGATCAATGGCTCTTGTTGATCCTCGACTCCTAGGTGATGGGTTCCTCCTAAGATTACGGGTGTTGAAGTACACTTAGTATTAATCCCTCCATTGGTCCATCAAATCCAACGGCCCACGAAACTTCAACACTTCTCCTTGAAGCGATTCCACTGTCCGTTTTCAGCTCCACAAGGACTTCTTTCCAAATGATGTGGCATCCTCCCTCTTGAACTGAACTCCCACAAGACGATTTTGACCTTCATATCCCTTTGAACACTTCAAAGGTTTTATCCCTTCTGAGCTTTTACTTGCGAATTCAAGGGTTCCAAAAGGGTCTCTACATGCAATCCTTGCGGAAAATTTCAAATAACCANCTAGGCTCTCTACAACAACAATCTTTCAATATTCGTCTTGGGTTTGTAAAATCCGAGACCTCACCTAGCCTGTGCACACCTTGCACGGCTCTGTGCCTTGCTAACACTTCTTCCTATAAAGACACAATTGTATACTTCCTGTGATTTCTTAGATGAAACACAGAACCTGGTCGACGCACTCCTTACAGACCCTCCACGACACTCTTTACAGGAGTTCTTAGAAAGAGAAACAACTGAAACTCATTCTTCCCTTATCCATAATTCAAACATTCAACATAGAATTCTAGAGCCTGCACACACACATAACTTTGAAATAAAATGCATATAGAGAATGCAAACAAGCCTGTAACATACCATTTAATAGGTGGTTCCAACAACCATAACAAACACATAGTTTTGGAATTAATGCGTTCTTCTATTAATTCCAGTGCTCCTATACATGGTAAATAACAACAACTAAAAATGCATAAAATTATTTGTTCTCTTCTATTCTCCTCTGCAGCTCTACAACTTATGAATTCTGAATTATGTTGTTACAATGATACAATGGTTGAGGGTGTCTATCGTCTGTTCTCCCTCCTAAGCTCCTAAAATTTCTAATATATCATTTAAATCTACCTACTTGCATTAAACACACATAAATGCCTATT
>JASDQU010010185.1:41617-52287 GCA_032191745.1 Picea mariana
AATTTTGGGGCAAGGAGAAATCCTTAGAGCTGCAACTCACTGAGTTTTATGCCTTGAAAAGATGCAACAATGAATCTATTTCTGTATTCAGTAGAAATTTCTCTAGCGTCTATTATAATTTGTCCAAAGAAATTCAACCCTCTGAAGCTGCTGCCATGCTCCATTATGAAACTGCTCTTCATCCAGATTTTTCTTTCGTCCTGATGGAAAGAAGACCTGGTTCCTTACAAAAAATGTTTAGTGATGCTCAGGACATTCAACACAACATCCAAGCATGTAAACAAACCCAAAATGAGGGGTTGAATGTTCAAGGACATGAAAGTGAATATGAACAGAAAATAGTTGATTGGAATCTTGAGCATAGAATTGACAATATCATAGGTCCTCTTGAAGTTTCCAATGCTAATGATTTTGCAAAAAATTACATCCCACTTGTTGAAAGAGGAGGTGTTGATCCATCCCATGATGAGTAGAGGGTTGATTGTTTTATGTATTCATTTGTAGATAGTCAAGAATATGTGTTTGAAAAGAAGCTTGTTGAAGAACAGGTTGATGTTCTAATCTTGTTCTTGTTAGATGACATGGAATATGTTAATGATTTTCCTATATATGATGAATATGATGATTACGATGTTGACCCCCTGGAACAATCAACCACATGTTATCTATCAGAAAATGTTCCTTTTCAGCAGTACAATGAAAGCAATCAGGCTACATATCACAATTACAATGAAGAAAGTATTGAATCAGCTGAAGGGAATTCCTTACCTCTATGCTTTTCTTCTTTCAAATTGCTGAAAGAAAATTCTAAAATCATCATCGAAGAAAAAGAATTTGTGCTTATGCAAAGCCATGCTAGATCAATGGAGCAGAATGACAAGATGTCACAACATTCTTTTCATGCGCTTGAAGACCCTATTACTTGCACTGAAATACAACCATACGTTGGTAATGAAATTGAAGACGGTTTCAAATCAGGTAGGACAACCCTACCATTATGTTTTGCTTCTTTCAAATTATTGAAGAAAAATATTTGTAGTATCTCAGGACAGGGATCCTCCAAGAATGAATGGAGTGGTTATGATAATTCTATGGACAATCACATTAACGGTCATGTCAGCTCAGATTTGCAGTTTATGTTCAACTATCAGCCTGAAAAGGAAGAAGAAGTTGCTCCAGAAAGTATTGTTCAAGGTCATTTTCTCCATCCCGAAATCAGTATGGATTCTCAACGTGAAAAGGTGTTTCAGAGTATTTTACCTTCCCTTGAGAATGACATCATGGTTAAATTTTTAAGCAACATAGACATGGATGGATATTTTGAAATTGCATCTATGGAAGTTTCCAGCAATAAAGAAACAAATGACATAGATGAAGCAGTGTATGCCATTTATCCATTAGAAACACAGAAAGATAATGAAGAGGCAGTGGTTTTATTCAAGTAATTTGAAAATCAGGGTTTTGAAAATCCATCCACGGGAGCTCTAGACTGTGAAGTAGTGCATGAGAAAGAACTTATTTCTATTTATTTACTGGAAAGTCAAAGTGGTTGTCCTCAAACAAATTTCCAGAAATTTAATGAAACCACATCAGAGTTGTTTGATGAACAAGAGGATAGCCTTGGTGCATATTATATGGTTGTCATATTTGAAGATGTTCAAGAATATATGAGTATTTTTGTTGATATGCATGGCCAAGTAGACAAACCTATCATCGCCATTTCATTCGAAGATGTTCTCAAAACAAAAGAAATAGAGCAAAAACAACTAACACTGATGAAGGATACTTGCCTTTCAATTTTTGCTCATCAAGGAGAAATGATTTTTCATGATTTTCAAGATCCGATGGCCATCCTATTACAACCTTCAGTGAAGGATGCATTTGTTTCATTAATATGCTCAAATTTTGGATTCAATTTGTTTTTTCAGCCGCCATCCTTTACGGTTTTCTACCAAATTGAGAAAAATGTGAACAAAGGAAAATCAGAAAGCCAATTGCTTTATTGGTTGCATTGGCACTTTAGCATCACTTGAGCGAGTGGTCATCCCAATAGTCTTAGGGTAGGTAGGGATGTGAAAATAAGCTTGTCGGTCAAGCATTTTCTAGTTTGAGTTTTCTAGCACTAGATACAGTCAGTTTTCAATAATGCACTCGGACGTCCCCCATGCAGTTGGAAGTAGTGCACAGAGATTGGTAGGAGAAGGACACACACATGTTTTGGGGAACAACCCCATGGATTAGGCACCGGGTCTATGATTTCTTTGCTACCTCGCTGTGAGGATAGCATCCCTAGTTGGAGCCAATGTTATCACCCTAACAATTTTCATTGGGATCTAAAAACTTCTGAAGTTTAGCGAGATGCTATACCACAGTAGAGGCGCGATAGTTCAGGGTGCTCGGCTATATTCCGCGGTGTATGAACGAATGTAATGGAAGTGGGAAGGGAGTAGCTCAGCGGGTCGTCGATCTTGAAGAATCTCAGATGTATGGTCGAAGCCTACATCGGACAAACAAATAGCACCAAACTTAACATCACGAAGGCATACCGGGGAAAACTACTCTGGTTTCGATGGGGAATGTGTGATGTTCTTACACACACATCGAGGTAGATGGCAGATTGCCCGAAACCAATTTTCCTATGGCCTTGATGTCATGTGGTTCAAAACGTCATGTCAATAGTTCACGGGGAAGATGGTGGTTGGTCAGATCACCTCACATCACCGGTCTAGGTACTTTCCCGGATGACGTACCAAAAGGACGTCGTCGCATAACTAACTCGAGGCTCATCATTCGAAGTGGATTGATGAAGCATGGCACACCAAGGTACTATGACTGTAATTCGTGATCAAAGTACACAAACCATCAAATCTCAGATATGAATCATTTTAGCCTATTCTGGTAAATTGTCGTCTTATGCATAAGAAAAACAAGCTCGACCTGTGCTCCGAAATTCTGTAAACTCAAAGGGTTGCCAAATCAAGGTCTTTGCAAAGTCCAGAAGGCATGGATAATACCCATCAAATGGTGTCTAATGCGACTAGGTTCTCAGCTAAGGTACTAGGTAGGTCAATAAGTAAGAATGAAAGATGGGTCTTGCAGATGCTGGTGACTAAATTTCATACCGAACTTGAAACTAAGACAGAGTCGGGAGTAAAATTAAACACCGTTATGAGGGATCTTGTCATAAATGAACACGTAGAAAACACCTGCCACCCAGCCGTAAAGAAGAAGCAGAGAAAAAGGAGGAAATCAGAGGCCAAAACCGAGATGATAGAGAGTGTCGGGGAAAATTTCGAATGGTAGAGTACCCTGGAGGAGGAAATCGCCAAGATGAGGTGAATCCTCAGGTAAAATTTTGGTGTATTTCAGATAGTTTTGGATAGATGTCGGCTTAAGAGAAGGGAGTACTAATATGATAGACTGATTACTAACGGTCCCTTTAAATAATACAACTGTTCTTCTGTTTTGTAACTTGTATATGTTTTTAGAATTATGAGGAAGTCAAAACGTTTTAAATTCCATATGAAATTCCTCTATATATGCTTGGCCTCACGAGTATAGAAGCATGGAGAAAAGAGGAGCCTGCCCTCTGTGTAGGAAAACTTTATAAATATCTGGGGTTGGAATGAATACATGGGTGTAGAGGCAGATTTTGGGACTTTTTATGAAAAGATTCTAATTGGTGGTGTTATGAGTCTCGTTTTCTCTCATAGTATGTGATTCCTGTTATTCTGTATTTTCATTTTTCTTTCTTTTGTCTAAATTGAGAAACTAAAAGTCCAGAATTCATTATTCAATGCTCTCATCTTGGCGATTTAGACTATGTTCATCTCTTCTAAACCATTTCAGAATTCATTACTATAATGCTCTGATAATAGTTGTGTGTTTCTTTTCTTCTGATACCATCTAAAATTTTCAATCATAAACTCAGAAGTCACTTCCTCATTTAGCCTTTTCCTCCTGATTGTTTTCACGATTTGGAAATGCATCCTACATTCTTGACCCCATAGCCCAAAGGTTATCTTCAGCTCTTCAACAACTTTATTAAAACCCCAAAACAAACCAATTCTAGCCATTGATTTCCATAGATGTATCAAGTGACACGAGAGAGCCCTCTCTGAGTTGAGCAGGCTAGTGCCTCAGCTCTAAAGCTAGTTGAAATAGTTACCTCTGTCGTCTGTCTATTCATCCAGACAGAATTTACAGAGTGCTAACAGAGTGTAGGCCTCCTTAAGTACTATGAGGAGGCTACATCTATGAAGGGGCACTCTGTCTTGTTGATGCACCTGATCCATCGATGGGATGCCCATCAACAAAATTTTTGTGTGGGTCATGATCAGTGGTACCATCCCACTGAGGAGGATATTTATTTTATCACTGGGATATCCAAGATAGGGGAGTACTTTCCCCAGTTCCCATATTTTCTAGTAGGTGTCATAGCATAGAGTCAACTCATTTACTCTCAGCGATATATTGGGGTTGATGTACATTCCCTAGTTGATTTTCAGGTGTCTGAAGGACAACTAAAGATCGCTTCTTTTAGTGCAGAGGATGTTGGGTGCCTCTCACTGTTAGTGATGACCATAACACACGTTACCAGTGATGGACGTCACATTGGTTGCCCTATTTTTCATTATGTTGATTCTTTGGTACATAAGCCATGATGTATTATATGGTCTGCCATTTTTTTGCAGCAGTTTTTTATAGCTCTAAATAGATGTCATGCTATGATACGTGGGAGGTCGAACTTCCCTTTTGCTTCAGAGTTGTTTTGTTTATTTTTTGAGAGGTTTCTGGAGACGAGGCCTAGTTTTCTCCGTCACCCTGCTAGTTCAAGGACTGAGGTGTAGATGCACATGTGGGGGGAGATGATGCCCAA
Source organism: Picea mariana (assembly GCA_032191745.1). Lineage (NCBI taxonomy): Eukaryota > Viridiplantae > Streptophyta > Pinopsida > Pinales > Pinaceae > Picea > Picea mariana. Next base: position 46,497 of record JASDQU010010185.1, read on the forward strand.
TAGGGTCTAGCCAAAGTTTCCAGCTAGGATTTCCATAGATGCATTCAGGCTACAATCTAGTGAGGCAGATCACATGTTTGTCAGGGTTTTATGTCCTTATGCGGGTTTGGATTGGCAAGGATGTATGAACATCCTCTTCACAACAGATGAGCCACCATATGATAGAGGTAATATTTTTTTTTGTTTAAATTAATGTAGTTTCATTTCATTTTCTTACTTAATTAGAAAAAAACTAATTCTAACATGTTGTTTAACTTTTTTTATTAACTTGTTTAATGAATTAACTATGAAATTATTCTTTTATACTATATATTTTGTGGATATTGGCACTTTCATTGAGGATGTGTCTCTTCCCCCAACAGATGATGATGAGGAGATGATTCCTGAGGCCATGAAGGGTCAGGGTCCTCGGGTACAGATACCCGATGATATGCACCATAGGCCTGCTACTAGATTCAGATTGGAGTTGGGTGACCGATTCTTTGCACTTTTGACTGAGGTGGGAGTCCTCCCTACCCTGATGCGAGACATCAGGGCAGATCCTACACTCTTTGATATTTGGAGGGAGATGTTGTGTGATATGATGCCTCTTATGTGTCATATTTTTGGAGATGGCATCCTACTAGCGACGAGGAGGGCTCCCGATGATAGGCACATCTCTTCTTCTTGTATGACACACTCGTCCAGTACCCCATCGATTGATGAGAGTGGATGTGATCATCCTTCTCCACATCCTCCTCCTCCTCCTTCACCTCACCTAGATCATGAGGAGGCAACAGATATTCCTCTTCCTCCTCCTGCTTCACCTTACTTAGATCATGAGGAGGTAGCACATATTCCTCCTCCTCCTCTTTCACCTCACCTAGATGAGCATACCAAACCTATTCCTCATCCTCCTCTTTCACCTCACCTAAATGAGCATACCAAACCTATTCCTCATCCTCCTCTTTCACCTCACCTAGATGAGAAGGCATGACCTATTCATCATCCATCATATTCCACTATAGACCAGGCCTCCACTACTGTTGTAGATATGCATATTATCTCACCGGTTGGACCAGATATGTTATAGCAATAATTTGACTTGTCCATGATATATATATATATATATATATGGTGTTTGTTTTTCTATTGATCATGTTAATGATGTACTTAATTTATATGTTGATGTTGATGTGTATATTGTTAGGTAATGTTAGATATGTTTGTTAAATATGGTTGATAGATGTGTATGTTATAACATTGTTCATTAGACGTGCATTTTTCCTATTGATCATGATGATATACTTAATTAATTTATATGTTGATGTTGATGTGTACATTTTTAGGTCATGTTAGATATGTTTAATGTTAAATGTGCTTGATAGATGTGTATGTTAAATGATGCTTGTTAGATGTGTGTGATGATGATGTTAGAAAATGCTTGTCTTTTGTTATATGTGATCACAATGATGATGCCCTGTTAAATTATTAGATATTTGTGCTAGCTAATTAATGACGTTTATATGTGCTAGAGGTATATATAATTAGATGATGTTTGTTTGAGTTACTTCACACACACCTAGGATTTATTTTTCCCAAGGTTTTTATTTGTTTATTAGTCATAATTAGTCATTATCCAGTCTCCTATATTTTAGGAGAGAATATTCCACCTGGAGAATATTCTCTTTCAGTTCACACTTGAATTTGACTAGTTGAGTTGAGTTTAGATGTTGCATTGGGATCATCACCATGCAACATTGGGATCATCTCCATGATAATTAGACCTTGCCTTGGTATCATCACTAGAGTGGCACATTAGCCTTGATTCCTTGAGTTAACTCCTCACTACTTTCTGTTCAGTCAGTTAACTGAAGACTAGTTGACTAGTTAACTCAACTAGGTGGCAGTTCACTCATGTAACTGCCTGAGACACTAGAATAGGTGGCAGTTCACTCCTGTAACTACTGGTGTGTGTCCAGATCACTCTATACCACCACTATGGTGACTTGGTTCACCTCAAGTCGAACTCATTGAGTTATACAGAGTATATCATGTGTAAATTATTCATTATTCATAACAGTTAATGATAATTATTTCCATTTTGTTTCTCTCCTTGTTCTTCTTTTTCCAATTCTCTCTGCAAATGTGTGTGTCATTGTTTAGCTAGATCTATTGTATGTAGTTTCAACACATTTACATGGTATCAGAGCTGATGGACTTCTAAGTAAAAGCTACACCAAAATGTTTTGCAGGTACAAAAGATTGAAGACAGTGGAAAGATGGAATTCCAAAAAGAATTCATTCTTACACCTTACAACTATTTTGCATGGAAGGAGAAAATAACCATACATCTCCAATACAGAGGGTTGTATAAGTTAACCATGAATACAGATACAAAGCTGACATCAGCCATAGAAAAATCCAAGTACTTAAATCACATGGATGAGGCACTCAGAACAATTTGAAGTCTTATTTCTCCCGATCTCCTTTTTCATATATCTTCCTGTAAGACTCCCAATGAAGCTTGGACCATCTTGGAAGGGCTCTTTGGAAAACATGATGAGATGAGGGGACACATGCTGGAGGTGGAGCTACTCAAATTGGATCCATGGATGATTTTAGGGGCTAAATTTCGCTCATGGGCTAATTTTCCATGGTTTTTCCAAAAATGAGATTCGCCCAAATTCTATAGGATAAAATTATTTTAACTTAAAAATCGCCAAAATTTTATGAAAACTATATAAAATCCTTAGAAATTTGAATAATTTTACAAAAATATCACCAAACATGTATAGTTGGCATATGAAGGATTAGTAATATTCGCCAAGGTTTCTGCATTTAAAAATAAATTTCCATCCTTAAAATCATCCCTAATTGGATCCAAAAAGCTTCGAGGATATCCAATATTTCTTTACAAAATTCAAGGATTTACTGTTGCAACTCAAAGCTTGTGGGGTTGATAAATCGAAGGAGGAGAAACAAATGGTTCTCACCATTCTCTCCAAGATTGGTCCTAAATTATTTGTATTCATATCTACATTCCATACAGTCAGATTCGCCTCTGGAGCCACCTGGAAGATGCCTTCTCTTGAGGAATTTATCAAATCTCTGACATAAGAGCAAACCAAGCTCATTAACATGGGTGAAATCAAAGGCCCAAGGGCGCATGCACTCATTGTGCATGATGGCAGCCACAAATATCATAAATATAAAGATAAATATAAGTGGAAATCTCATGCACATATGAAGAAGGAATGGTACCCAAAACCCTTCATCGATGCCTCCGGATCCAAAGGAGAAAAGGGAATAAAAGGAGAGAAATCCACATACTATCACAAAGGATTCCATTCGGAATCCGCATGCATGCAAAATAAAATAGATCTGATGTCTCAAATACTTTATCAAAACAACCTTGGATATCGCATCCCCGAGGGTGTCAAGAAGAAGAAGCCAGAAGATCCAAATTCCAAGAAAGGCAATTCTAGCCATGCCTTGATTGCCATCAACTCCTCTCCCGATGCTTAGATTGTAGATTCAGGAGCATCACATCACATGGCTACCTCAGAAGTAGTCTATTCTTCATTGGATGCATGCAAAGGTCCTCCTATTCTGATGGGGGACAACTCTTATGTCGAAATCACCAACAAAGGAAGGATTGAACTCACCAACAGAAGCTTCAAGAACGTGTTGCATGTTACCAAGCTTTCTGTCAACCTTCTCTCTATGTATCAGATGATGAATTCTGGCATAGGAAATAAAGTCATATTCACACCAAATTTTGAGGACATATATGAGATGAAAACCAACTCCAGGGTTGCTACCGGTGAGGTAAATCATCATTCTAGATTGTATACATTTTCTGAATTCATTGAAACCGATTCTTCTTTACAGCTTACTCATGCTGATGAAAGTAGTAGGATATGGAATGAAAGGTTTGGACATTTGAATTTCAAATACATGCAACATACTAGCAAGCAAAAATTAGTTGATGGTCTACCAGACATCCATTTCTCCAAGGGAGTATGTGAGGGATGTGTTCTCGAAAAACATCCTTAAGAGAAATTCGACAAGGGAAATTCTTAGCGAGCTTCTACACCTTTAGATCTGATCCACAGTGACCTCATCGGTCCTTTTATGCATCCATTGATCAGAAAAGAGAGGTTTGTTCTCATTTTTGTTGATGATTTCTCACGTTTTACATGGATCTACTTTCTCAGGAAAAAACCGAGGTCTTTCAACACCTCAAAGATTTCAAAGCTTTGGTTGAGACCCAGTCCAGAAAGAAGATCAAAGTCCTCCGAACTAATAACGAGGGAGAGTATGTGAATCATGAGATCCACAATATTTTCCATGAGGCAGGGATTCAGTTGCAGCATACAGTTCCCTACACTCTGCAGCAAAATGAAGTTACTGAGCGGAAAAGCAGATCTCTAAAGGAAATGCCATACTGCATGTTGCATGCAAAGTCACTACCATAGAGACTATGGGCTGAAGCATTTAACTTTGCAACATACATCCAAAACAGATTTTCCCATAGATCTGTCAAGGATAAGACCCCCTATGAGGCTTGGAGCGGCCTTAAACCGAAAGTGACCCACTTTTGTAGTTTTGGTTCACGTGCACGGGCCAGGATTCCCTCTGAAAAGAGGAAGGAAATTGATCTAGAGAGCACTGAGTGCATTTTTGTTGGATACCCTGATAGTGTGAAGGGATATTGACTTATTGATCTTTCCTCGAACCAACTCATCATTGAGCATAGTGTCCAATTCGAGGAAAGTGTCTCGCATGTACCTCAGTAGGCGCATGCAGTCACCTTTACTCTTCCACCTGTCTGAGATGATGAGCATGCACATGTCGATTCTTCTTAAGATGAGAGTTCTGATTCAGAGGACTTAGAGGATTTAGATTCATATTCAGAGTCAGTACAGTCAGATGCAGAGTTAGAGAATCCAGATGCAGTTGCAGAGCCAGAGCAGAGGCCCAAGTGGGCACAAACTACTCTTCAGGATGTAGGGGATCTCGTAGGTGATCCAACCGATACTAGGAGGAATCAATCTGATTTCGAGGAGCCTCCTATTGTGCTCACTTACACTGAACCATTGCCTTCCAGGCATCTTTTCTTGTTTCAGCCTTCAGATCCATGGTCTTATGGTGAGGCTGCTAGAAATACCTTTTGGGAATCCACCATGTAGGAGGAGTACAACTCCCTCCTTGAGAACCAGACTTGGGATCTGGTTCCCCTTCCTTCTAGGAGGAAACTTGTCAGATGCATATGGGTCTACATGACCAAGAGTGAAATGGATGGAAAGATCAACAGATACAAAGCCAGGCTTGTCGCCAAAGGCTTTTAGCAGGTTCATGGTATTGACTATGATGAGACCTTCGCTCCAGTAGCGAAGATGGATTCCATTCAATTGGCCCTTGCCATTGCAGCAACCAAGGGATGGGAATTCCATCCAATGGACATGAAGAATGCATTTCTTCACGGTGATCTCTCGGAGGAGATCTACATGGAGCAACCCCAGGGATTTATGCAGGACTCATCTTTGGTCTGTCAACTGAAGAAGTCACTTTATGGCCTCAAGCAGGCTCTGAGGGCATGGTATGCCAAGATGGACTCCTACCTCTTGTCACATACCTTTGTATGTTGTAAATCAGACCTGGATGTATACATGCTCAGGACAGATGATTCACTTCTACTTTTAGTTTTGTATGTTGATGATTTGTTGATCACTGGTTTCTCTATTTCAGCGATTGTTGCAGTCAAGAGGATTCTTCGTGATAGGTTTTTGATGACGGACATGGGTAC